>WAAE01020235.1:20000-78422 GCA_013400495.1 Nicator chloris | reverse complement strand
GATAAACAAGAAGTCAGTGTCTCAGCTCATTTCTGTCCTCCAACAAGAGAGCTGCTGCAACATTGCTGTATCAGTCAAATTGATAATGAATCGTGAAGGGGGGAAGAAGAGGATGTCAGACAATGCAGTATGGAAGGCTTCCTAGCTCTAAAAAAAAAAGTAATAGGGATTCCATTTTTAAAAGGATGACTTTGCAAATCTTTCCCTATAAGCGTTTTGAGGACAATGCTTCAATGTTTTCAGAACTGTTATTGGAGGAGGGAGCAAAGGATGTCAAAAGAATTGGGCATAGGGGTGATGGAGATAATTTCTTTCTTTATTTCTATCTAATGTCAGTTCAAGGAACTTGGATGCTTAAAAGCAGCTCAAAGGCTAATTACAAGATGACAGGAATGAGTCTGTATTAAAGATAAAACTTTCCACACTGCTTTTATATGAGGAAGATGCAAATTCAAAGTGAAGGTTGCTGATTTGGTGAACATCATCTTGTCCAATTTTCTTCTTATTTCTTCTCCTGTTGCAGCATGGACTTGGTTTCAAAACTTTACTCTCCATCCCTATTGCTGACAAGTTTCAGAAAAATGAATACCAAATACAGATACCTTTTTATGAGGAAACAACACTATACTCCATGTCTTGAATCAGTGCTTTCATCAATTTTGTGTGATAGTGGGCTGAATAATATTCATGCTCAGTTTAGTTTTAATTTCAGGATGACATTCTCAAACATTAGTATGGAAAGACGTGGATTTTTTTCCCTTTTCTCCCTGATTCACCCTCAAATGAAAACAATTGTGTTTTCTGCTCTAAAAACACAGAAGAATTTTAAGTTAGAAAATTCATTCTTAATTTTTATGAATATGTACACAAAATTTTTTTTTAGGGAGTATCTGTGTTTTCACCGTTTCAGCAGCTTTATGGTCTATAAAACCCCCATAATTGTTATTCCAAATTTCCAAATTGTGGCTGTGTGGGTTTTTGTTTTTCTTTTCAAGACTGGATGCCCTGAATGTGAAAAATCAAAGATAGCAGTGAGAGGATGATACAGAATGCATTAAGCATCAGAACAAGGCGTCTGGAATGATGCTATCCTTACCTGAGACTGAACACAATATGAAAACTTCATAGTTGTATTAGCTGGCATTTACAGGGAAAGAAAAAAAAGAAAGTACGAAGAGCTCCTTGGAAATGGAGTGATGGGGATTCTGGTTTGTCTTTTTGCATGTTAAGCAGTTTATGAAAGATCTCAGCTGTCTTATGTGATGGCTTCAGCCATCCACCCTTGCTCTGAGAGAAACATGGAAGTAAAATGATCATGACAATGACCTACGATTTTTATAATTGTTGGTTAAATGAAGGGACTAGACCAGAACCATAGATACTCTGACCTGGATGTGATCTGTTCTAAATGTTCAGAATGGCCCATAACTCAACAGCTACAAGAAAGATACAATGATTTGTACTTCAGAGGATTTCTTGGAATGTTGCCTGGCACATTGCAGATGGTTTCACTTAAAATTTATGGTTGAAAGAAACAAAAATGTTACTAGGTATCCCTTTCTTCCTTAAATCAACCAACCAACAAACCAGTTTTTTTCTCTAGTCTCTCAGAGAGGGACATGTCTTGTTTGTTGTTGCATTAGGTGAACTTGAATCCAATAGAGTAAATCACTGTAATTTCTCAGAAAAAAAAAGTATATTATATTATTCAAAGAGTGAATTCTAAGGGTTGAATATCTAAAACACCTGCACTGAATCAGTGGTCTCTGAGTAATAAAGACCCAATAGCAGTTGCACAAATTTCTTTCTGTTCAATGGTAATAATGGCAGAATATAATGGTTTTCCATAATCTGCTTTCTGTGGTGCAAAAATTATTTTAATGTATGTTTGCATTGATAATAATCCTAAAATACTTGTTTTTGGAGTAATGGATTATTCTGTTCATTGGGGTGGTTGGTAAAGATGAAACAAGTGTGGGTTTGGCTATATGATGCATGCTTGCTTTAAAAACCAAACAAACTCAATTTTTGAGCTCAATAGCGAGACTGAGAAAACCCTGGAACCACACCTCAAAAAAGCCAACATTTTAGCCTGCTGTTTGTCCTTGATCTCATCTAATCAGTAGTTCAGATCTCTTCCAAGAATATGCCTTCATGAGATTGCACACCATATTAGAAATGCAGAGAGAGAATGAAATAGACTTAAATGTAAACATTTAACTTTTTTGGCTCTTGTTGATTTTTTTTTTAGGCTATGTGAATGATATTTTAACTTTTATTGGTAAGCCCTACCTAAAATCAGCTGAAATATCATAATTACAAAAGAGGGAACTTTGTTTGCTTTGCTTTTTATCAAAGCAAAAACTGTTTGATATACCTTGAGGGGGAAATATTTTGAGCTTGTGTAATAGTGTAATCCTTCATTAAAATGCATTTATTTTGCCCAGGAGTTGAGTTTCCTGCTCACAAAGACACTGATACTCATGTTCTACTTCCTCCAAGACCACTGAAAACACCCAAATTTTTGTAGATTTGGGCATAGTCTCACTTGGTCCTCAATTTGGTGTTTTTAATTTTTTTTTAAAATTTCTTGACAGAATATAAATTGTTCTAAAATTGTTAAAATAAAGCAAAGGTCTGGGATATTGTGTAGTCTAGATTTTTTTTTTCCCTAATTTTTCTTATTTATTTTAGCTCCCCTTCTTACTTTGAAGTACAGCAGTAGAGTAAGAAAACAGGAAAAATCTTTTGCAGGAAGTAGTTTCAGGAAATAAATTCAGTCCAGGGAAAGAAAACTAAGTTCACTTAATTGTCTTTCATTGAAACTGTCCTTTTCCCTGAAAAAAAAAAAATCTGAAAATTTACATTTTCAGAAAACTTATTTGGACAATATTCTACCTGTAAAGCAAGATGTCCACTGTGAATATATATCCTTGGTAAACTGCTGCTTTGGATGGTTAGCCTTTTCATTAAAGGCTTGAAATGCACTCAGAATATCCATCTAGCTGTCCTTGAGGTCCACCTCTTGGTCTAGAACATAAAGCTAATATTTCTGTCTTATTTATATCTTCCCATATATTTATGGATATCAAGATTTTCTGTAACCTACTAGGTTGTTGAGAATTGTTTCAAACATAAGGGTTTTTTTTCAGTATAGAAGTGTTGTCTTGGCTGTCTTTCAGTGCACCTTCTTTGTACCGTGGATATCAGAATTTAGCACATTTACCATGTGTTTGTCTTTGGATTTATTTGGTGTCTTTCCACTGTCATTTCAGTTCATGGGTGTCATCTGCGTTCTTTCCCACTGAACAGCAAAGTTCACATCTGTACATACCTGTCTATGTCAATTCAGGGTGTACCATGGGGATCCATTTTTGGAATATTTAAATTGACATAAAGATGTGCTCTAAGAGAAGAGCACCAGCATTACTACTGCTTTCAGCAGAGGAAAATTGTCCTTCTGTATTCTGTTCCTTATTTAATATAAAATGTTATCTTGATAGACACATAATTACTTTAATTATTTTATCAATGGAGCATTTACAAGGGGTATTCTTTTTATTCAGCCTACTGAATATTTTAAGAACAGCTCTTGGTAATTTCACTTGCAAAGTAAAATTAAATCTGCTATCAGGGAAGAATTCTAAGTGGCATTTTAACTTGTGCATATCAACTTGCACAGCTATTCTTGGGTTTTTATTGATTGATCTATTATATGGAACAGGTATGCTGCACTGAGATGGCTCTGCATTGCAATTGCAGGTAGGAACTTGGGTCTGCATTCAGGGTTACCTCAGGGGATGAAGGCAGGCAGCCTTCACTACGAGAATATGTGAGGTGATCTGTCCTGCCTTTGGGGTTGAGCTTGTGCTCAGTTCTTCCCATGCTAATTAAGGTCTGGAAGTGCTTCTGTAAGTCTGGCATGCTGCCCCTTGCCTTCAGTGTACCTCAGTCCTGCATGTGTTTAAGCTGACTGCTTACCTCTGTAAGGTTTGAGTCCATACAGTTTGTAGTCAAAGTAATAACATGTGAGTTTTGTACGGTGTTTCATTTGTAAACTGAGACTGCTAATTGTGGTTGTCACTACTCACATTGCTAGTTGCATTTTGTAAGTGTGAGAAGTAATCCCCTCTTTGTCAGGGCTTTAGGTCTAAGAATAATAAAATCTTTTTTTAAATGCCCATGTATCTGTATTCTGGAGGACATTCAGATGAAAAGACGCTGAAATTACTGAAATCCAATTGTGGGTGTAAACCTTATTCCAGTAATTTAAACTGACAGAGTTCCAAATCCATATCCTAAATGGAACCCTGCTTGTGTCCCAATCTATATCCTGAGTGGCTGTGGGGAAAAAAAAAAAGGCAAAAAGTGTGCCCTTTAAGGCTATATTTCTCATTTTATTTGGTTATAAATGAGACAGATAATACAGTCATTATATAATTCCAAAGAAAAATCTGTTTCCACAGATCAGGAGATATACCTATTCATAACTGTATGCATAATGTGATTTAAAATACTTCTTTTCTTCAGAGCATTTATAGATTGTTAGATATGTATGTTCTCATTCCAGGTTATGAATTTTGAATAATTTTTCTGGATGTATCTTAGCTTTCCTAAACCATCCTTTTAAATCAAAGAAATCCTTATTTTGACAAAATTCATAGCACAAAGAGATGGTCTTAAGGTCTCTGAGAATTTTACTGCATATTCTGTTTAAATGGCTAGCCAAAGCTATGGCTGAAGCATGTATTTTGAGCATATATTCTCCTACCCATTTTATGGGAGGGGATGGGGGAGAGTGGGAAATGGTGACAGTATGTATTCCTATAACCTTAGTCCTTTAAATGTTGTGATTGAAATCAGAGATGATTTTTAATTATGCTGTGGCTGATTTGTGGTCTACAGTGAAATCTCTCAATCTTCCAAACAACACAGAAGTGCCCTTTTTCATTCACTTTTCTTTCAGGTTTTGGTCATTCACTGACTTTTTCTTTTTGTTATGGCAGTAGAAACCTTCTCAGCAATTAGTTAGTGTGAGGAGATCACTACCACAGTCTGATAGTGACATTTGACCTTGCCACAAATAAATGAGGGTAGAGACTAATAAATACAGCAGCAAACATTTTCACAGTGATGGGATTTAATTTTTTTTTTTAATTATTCTAGTCTTTTTGCAGACAGGTGCTTTGTCTGTCCTTGTGAATAAATTCCTCAAAATAAATTACCTAATATTGTTTTGTTTTGTTTTGTTTTTTTTTTACTAGTTGCAATAGATAACCTAATGAAAATCTTTTATTAAATAAGGAGGATTTGCTCTTCAAGTGTCTTCTTATTTTTTGTTAGCTGCATTTTTTATTCAGGTGCACAGTCTAGTAGTTAGCACTGAAATGATGTATTTTTAGCAAAGTAAATGAGATAATGTATTTTGGATTATTCAGATTGTTTGATTTTGGTTTTGCATGTGGCTGGCAGCAGTGAAGAATTCAGATAAATTTATGGCATGACAAGCCTGTGTTTGCAAAGGGCTGTCCTCTTCTCAAGCTGCCTACATAATTTTTGCAGTGTTTCCTTTCTCCTGCGGGAGATTTCTGCTATTGGATCTTAGCAGTCAAAAGGGTTCCAAGCAGGACACACAACCTGTAAAACTGATGTTTTCCAAGTGTTTCCCCTGCCTCCACAGCTGCAGAAATTTCATTTCTTACTGATTCCTTTCCAGCCTTTGGTTTATTTAGGCTGCTCTTGGAGGTTCTTCATGACCTATACATTAAACACTGTTTTCAAGCTCATTTGTATGATGGTAGTTGGCACAGAGGGATTCATGTGCTAGAGCATCATTAAGATGTATCTCTGTCTTCCAACTTACCTTACATTTGGCTTTTTTAGAACTTTTCATAAAAACATCCCATGATAGTGACAGATTAGTTTTCTCAACGAGAGCTTCTAAAAAAGGCATTATTTTTGGTCGCCTAAAGATGAGTAGTTTAAATAACAAAGTTTAAAACTTTGCATTATTTTTGGTCGCCTAAAGATGAGTAGTTTAAGTAACAAAGTTTAAAACTCTTTGAAATCAGATAAAACAAATTATTCCAATATAATATATAAAAACCTTACAGATTTCACATAGAAAAATAATTATCATAATACACTGTCACCACAAATATTAAATCCAGCATTATTTAGTTTAGGAAAATTTTGTTTCTGGTGCTGGATCAGGTTGCCCAGAGAGGTTAGGCAGCCTCCATCCCTAGGGGTGTTTCAGACCCAGATGAGTGAAGGCCTGAGCAACTTGGTCAGATTTCATGGCTGATGCTGCTTTGAGGAGAAGGTTGGCTTGGATGATTTTTCTGAGACGCTCTCCAAACTCATTTAGCTTTTGATTCTATGAAAATCAGTTAAAGTCAGCTTCTGCTACTGAAAGTGAAGTAGTTGTGCTCTAGAACTTACAGGTCTCTTTTAATCAGTCATACCTTGTATAAGGAGATTGAAAGAAATAAGATTTAATGCTTAGTGCAGGAAAACATTCATCCCTCAATGTTTAGATTTTTCCAGTTGCCTTTTGATATCAAGAAAGTTTGATAGCCCCAAAATGTTGCATTATATCAGGCAAATTCATGGAGTTTATTTATTCCCACCTTCTGAAAGGAAAGCTGGTCACAGGTGGTCATGGTTTGTCTTTGCAGACCTCTGGAAAAATGTGTTCTGTACTTGAAACAAATAGAAATTGAGATACAGCTAGAGGAAGATGATGGATTTCTAGATATTAAGAAGAGATGTACTGAGCTCAAAGAGTTTGCTGCAGAATGATGCCCAGAAAAGGCCTGGAAAATCAGTAAACTATTTGGTATGAATAGAGATGCTTTCTGAGATCTTTAAATACTGTTTTTAGCAATTCTTGTTTAGTTTTTCTTGTGTGTAATGTTTGCAGGTTACTTTTACTGGCCTTGCAGTCTAACACCAAGCCTTTCTCTTATAAACAGGAGAGCAGCTGGATCTTGGGCTATAGAATACTTAGAATAAATAGAAGTAAAAAATAAGTAAAAGCTTACTTAATTTTCCTTGGCAAGAATGGCAATATGCATAGTAGGTCTTTAAAGCAAATGACTTCACATTCTTTTGTTTAAATGTCTAAGGCCATCTGCAGAGGCAATGAAGAGTTTCCAGGGGTTTGCTTGTGTGTTTTTGCTTCTTGTTTTTGTTGATCTTGATTGCCTTGTTTTTAGTACAATCATTACTACACTTAGTATAGTGTTGGTGTTAGCCATGGTCTGGTAGGGTATAGAGTGGCAGGAAGAAAACTGGACATACTGGTTATTTTTTTTATTATTTCTCCATTCTCTTCCCTTCACCCTGCCCCCCGACAGCTGTTGGGACACTGGAAACATTTTGTGAGTAGGAAGGGTGATAAGAAATTCCCATAACCCAAAAGCTGTCCTGTTTTCTTTTCCCCTGACGGCCTGGGAGATGCTGGCTGCTGCTGTGCACAGCGTGGTACACAGCCCCTTGTCTTGCTCCATCCCATAACTCTGGTGCTTGTGGGCTTTGTGAATGTGAAGGTACTTCTGTGCTTGCTAGCAGACTGCTGTGTATTTCTGAGCAAACTGCCATAGAAGTTCTAACTTCTCAGAGGATAAATCTTGATGTCTAGTCTCAGTCTTTGCTTAGGCTTCACTTTTGACATTTCCTATCAGTCTGTGTGTATACTTCTTAAGGGCCTCTATATTTATTGCACAATATAGAACCACCAGAGGATTTTCAGAATATTTTGCTGCCTGAAGCAGTGAGATCAATCAAGTAGGGTAAGATAATCTAGCAACTGTGTACTTCATTTAGCTTCTCAAGGTAATGAGCTGTCTAGCGTATTTGCTAGAAATGCCTGGTGTGATTCCTAACATGCTGTCCTTTATCAGAGAAGAGAAAATAATGTCTTAAAATTTACAATTTGGATAAAGTGTTTTCATTGCTCAGATGAGAAAATGTTTGCTAGTTTTTTGTTGTATATTAAAAAGAGTAAAATGCCACTGGTTAGAGAAAAAAGGTTGTTACCTTTGTTCTAAAACCTTATTATTTCTATTTAATACCATGCTTCTCAGAAGCTCTAGCTGGATTTCCCTGACAGTTGTGTGAAAGGATAAGGGCTTTCAAGCTCTTCTAAAACAATACGATGATTTTTAAAATTTGTTTTTAATTTAGAGCACATTAATGAGAGACATTAATATCTTTCATTTGGTGGGATTCCATGTCATGTAATAAGAGTAACCTTTGGTGGATTGAGAAGAATTTTAACTTTTTAAACACTTAGGTGTTTAAAACTGAATGGCCAGAATACTTGAGTCTATGTATTAGGGGAAGGGAAGTCTGTCTATGGAAATTATTTGCTTCTGTGGCTAAGTCTTGGATAGTGACATAAAAAATTCTTGGAGTATTCTTCATTCCACTACAATTCCTTGTGGGAAGTGAATTCAGCCCTGACATGAAAATGTGGGAGGCTATAACTTAGGCAGGCATCTTGCATTTCTTATCTCTGTTCCCATTTGTCATTGAAAATATTACAGACCTACGCTTTAGAGCCCCAGAAAAACAGAGCAAATAATGGGTCTGCTGGAGTAGCATGTCTCTGGGCACTGATCTTTCCTTCCCCTCCCTAAACAAAATAAAACAAACAAATCAAACCAAAAATATAGATAAAAAACGAGAACATGAGAGCAGCCAATACCTTAGTCTGGAATGGGCTGGGCTGAGAACTGATGAACAGGGAGAAGAAATACCTTTGGTTCTTAGCAAATCTGAACTTGAAAACCATGAAAACTGCATTTTCTTCAGTAGACTGATTAGCTAGAAAAAACAGTGGATTAGGTATTTATAAACTTTTAAATACAGAATAAAATGCAACTGTGTTTTTTACCTCATACTTGGTTCAAGATATTGAATACTTCATACAAGTAAAGACATATAAGGTTTGTTATTCCATGCTTTACTTTTTCATATGCATTCTTACAGTTCTTTATCTGATGACTCCCTTTCCAAATATGAAGTTATGTAAGAAAATACTCATCTTCACATGCATGAAGGAAGAGACATGTGATGGCAGGTGGGAAACCCTATTATTTCAGCCCAGTGGTTCACACACATTTTTGTGAGCACCCATTTCAGTGTCTGTGTGCAGTCACTGCCCAAGGGTATGGGGCAAATTGTGGGTTGCAATGGAGGGGCAATTCAAGATTACTCCTGCTGGTGAGGAGGCTGAGGGCTTCGGGAGGCAGGTGTGCTGGGCATCAGAAGGATGCAGCAGTTGGCTGCTGGAGTGACCAGAGGGTCCAGGGGAACTCCCAGAGAGACAGTGGAGGGGGGTGGCAGTGTCTGTGCATGAGGCCACTGGAGACGGGAGGATTCGGACACGAGATACAGGGCAGACTGAGAATCTCAGGTCAGTTACTGGAGAGTTGGACAGCATGGTTTTCCCACTAGTGGACCTTCATCCTGGTCTGCTAGTGGTGAACAGGGTGAAGCTGCTGGCAATGTTCATGTTTCCAGCCGACAATTTACACCCGTAACAAGTGAGGTAGCTGTGCTGCTGCCTGTACACGTCAACATGATGTCTTCACAACCACATGAAGGATTTTCATAGAATCATTTAGGTTGGAAAGACCTCTAAGATCATCAAGTCCAACACTTAACCCAGCACTCACTCCCAAGTTCACCACTAAACCATGTCCCTCAATGCCACATTTACAAGTCTGTTAAATACCTCCAAGGATAGTGACTCCGCCACTTCCCTGAGTAGCCTGTGCCAATTCTTGACAACCCTTTCAGTGAAGAAATTTTTCCAAATATCCAAACTAAACTTGCCCTGGTGCAACTTAAGGCCATTTCCTCTTGCTCTATTCCTTGTGACATGGGAGAAGAGACTGATACCTGAACAGAGCACAGGTTCTCCTGGTAGCTACCTGACCTTTCTTTGCAGGGCTGATTTCTCCTCTGCTGTTGCTTTCTCATTTTTGTGTAATTTGTTTTCTAGCTGGAATCCGACAGTTCTCTGTGTGGGATCTGGTCACATCCCATTTTTTTCTCCCTATTCCACACTTGATTCTAACTCAATTTTTGTTGTGAGGGGAGAGTAAATTACCTGTTTGGTTTGCTGTATCTTCTCTGCTGTACAATATTGCCGCTTGAGGTCTCTAGCTCATTGAGTGTGCTCAAAATACATGGGTTTGTCCCTAGTCCTGTCCTTTGGAAGTGCTGAGCAGAATTTACAGCAAAGCTATCAATTCATATGAAAATGCGTTCATCCAAACTGTCCATCAAGTAAAAGACCTTCCTTTTTTTTTCTTTAAACGCGACGGTAACACAAATACATTTGTTGCTTGCCTGTTATGTGGAACATTAGAATCAAAGTTTCTGGTTATCACATTGCAGATATCCAAGACAGTAAAGATGATTTTAATTAAAAGCTTATTTATATTATGCAGCAAATATGGTCATTTTTAATATACAGAGAAGTGTTAATTAGAAAAAAAAGTAGTTCATTTCTTTTGAATTGAATGAAATGTAAGTTTAATTTTCAGAACATTGCTTGGGGCAACAGTTTGACATTTTCTTGAAACCAATCTGATTAATTCTCAGAATTATGCTGAGAAGTGTCACTTACTGTGGAAAATACCTTTCTAAGCAGTAAATCTCAGAAAATAAAAGAAAAATTATTTTTTCTTTTTCTTTACAATTACTTTATACATTTTAGTTGCAAGGGCAACAATTAGCTTTGCTTGTGTATTGAGCTTGTTTTTATGATTATGGAATCAATTCAGGATCTTAATGGGAAAATGATGTGGATTGAACCAAGCCCATTGTGCTATTTTTTGAAGGTGACATTAAAGTGGAGGTGTAAAGGCTTTCCAGTTTGAAATTTCAATACTCCTCTGCTGTAGTTTTTACAACATGAAGTTAAGAGTTGCCTGTGCAAAATCTGCCTTAAATGAAATAGACTTCTTCATCCGAATTAGTGGCAAAGATATATTACGTTGCTCAGACATGGCTTTTGAACAAGTGAATAAATATGACAGGGTTGCACACTATCACAGGACATGCTAATAGAAGTATTTAGCTTATGTAGTCAGTCTGGACTATGAAGATTTCAGCAGACTTACTAGATCCTACTGGACAGTGAAATGACATTTTAAATTGGATATTGAAACTAGTGGGGTTAAACAGCTGGTAGGATTTCCAGAGCCAAAAGCTTGACTTTGAAGATCAGATTTCATCTAGTGAGAAGTTTAAGGTTTCTGCCAAATGTACAATTTTCACACCTGAATCAAGATTTGTGGTTGTAAGGCCAGCAGAATCCATTGTCTGGGGGAAAGGTCTTTTTCAGCATTGTAGTAGGTTTTAATAACTAGGTTCCTTCATTAAGAATATATATAGACATAAAATAAAGACTGCACATATTTTAAAAACTTGATATGGTTTGTGATGCTTATTATTTAAATTGGACCCTGTATAATTTTTTAAATTAAAAAAATAATGGGGATTTGGACCACCCCCCTAGTTTACTCAGTACTATACTGTCTATTTTAATACAACTTGGTTTTTAACTAGAGAACTTTTTACAATGACACTGAAGTTGATGTATCTGTATTTTTGTGCAGTGTTTAATGTCATTGTAAACAAATGCTATTTTCAAGGCACTACATTCATCCATTAAGAAGAGAATAGAGAGTCAGTTGTTTTTATTCCCACAAGTTCTGGAAAATGTAAACTTTACCTCCAATTAAAAAAAAAGTAATTCATATTGAAGACAGAGAAAAGAAAATGGATTTGTGTGGTATACGACATGCAGTTTACAGCACAGAACATGAAAATGAAAGGAGTGCTTCCAAAATTGTTAGAATGGCTTTAAGCTTACAGTGAAGGGCACTCAACCTTGCACTATGCTTGTTGATAACATCCATTTAAATGTTCATATGTTAATGCACATGTAACTAGTTGGATATACAAATTGATGTATCTAAAATCCATTCTGACCTCCATTATCTGAAATGTCCATATCTTCACTATTTAAAAGAAAAATAAAAAAATTATTATTCAGACAATTTGTGAGAGATCAGTATCTTTTTTTTCCTTCCTTCTCTTTAATTCCCAGGTTTACAGACAGGGAAATGGGTAAGAGAAAAGAAAATGCTATTCACTCAAGGTGAATTAAGAAGGTCAGTGACAAGACCCAGGTGTCTGTAGTCCCAGCCATATGACCTTCCTTATTCTTAATCAAATTCTCTTTCAAGCAATGTTAGTTTTAATTAAATAGAACTAGTCCTATCTCTGAGCTTCATTAAGGTATCATTAAGAAACCAGGGAGATGAGAAAAGGATGCCAGAATTCCTTCAGCAGGGCCTTAAAATCTGTTTCTAAACGATAATGCAATTTCATATTCCAGTTTATTTAATCATTAAGGACTGGTTTCTGTTGAACCCTTCTGAAATACAAAAGTGTTAGTCATATTCTAACAGAGCCTTCCAAATTATAAGAAAAATGGTCCATACATTCATCTTACCTGGAACATTTTTGGGGTCTGGGGACAGCAAAACAGCCTTAATTGTGGGAGGAAAAAACACTTATATTCAATAATTGATACCTGGGAAAAACCACACAAGTTGTGACTGAAGTGTCTCTAGCTGGAAGTTGGCATCATGGGAATTTTACAAGGTTCAACAAGACCAAGTGCAAGGTCCTGCTCGTGGGTCGGGGTAAACCCTGCTATCAACCCAGGATGGGGGATGAACAGATCCAGAGCAGCCCTGCCCAGAAGGACTTGGGGGTGCTGGAATGGCTGGACATGACCCAGCCATGTGCACTCACAGCCCAGAAACCAAACCTGTCCTGGGCTGCATCCAAAGCAGTGTGGGCAGCAGGGGCGGGAGGGGACTCTGCCCCTCTGCTGTGTTGAGACCCCACCTGCAGGGCTGCATCCAGCTCTGGGCTCCCAGCACAGGATGGACATGACCTTTGGAGAGAGTCCAGGGGAGGCCACTGAGAGGGTCAGAGATGGAGCACGTCTCCTGTGAGGAAAGGCTGAGAATTAGGGTTGTTTATTCCAGAGGAGAAGGTTCTGAGGAAACCTTATAGAAGACTTCCAGTACCTAAAGGAGGGTTACAAGAAAGCCAAAGAAGGACTTTTTGCAAGGACATGTAGCGATGGGACGAGGGGAAATGGCATCAAGCTGGAGGAGGATAGGTTTAGATTAGATACTAGGAAGAGATTCATTGTAAGAAGGATGGTGAAACACTGGAATGGAGTGTTAAGGGAAGCTTTGAATTTGCCATCATTCACAGTGTTCAAGGTCAAATTAGATAGGACTTTGAGCAAACTAGCCTTAATAGCAAATGTCCCACCCCACTGCAGAAGGGTTGGAATTAAATGATTTTTAACATCCCTTCCAACAGAAACCATTCTGATTCAATTATTTGGGGCAACTAGAAAGCAGTAATTTTTCAGATGCTCTTTTTTGATGTTAAAATATCGTTACTGTCATCCCGAAATCAGGTTTGTCTTCATGTGATAATCTATTGTGTATTTTTTTTTTGTTTAAGCATAATAAAACTCATGGTTTCAGGTTTTCATCCACAATTA
The DNA here is from genome assembly GCA_013400495.1 of Nicator chloris. Classification (NCBI taxonomy): domain Eukaryota; kingdom Metazoa; phylum Chordata; class Aves; order Passeriformes; family Pycnonotidae; genus Nicator; species Nicator chloris. The sequence goes on along the minus strand of WAAE01020235.1, from coordinate 64,804 downwards.
GGGATTTGTAGACAGGTCACAGAATTATATGACTGTGGAAACATGTTTCTTCAAGGAGGAAGAGGAGAAACCATAATGTAATAATGTTTAAAACCAAGAGGCTGAAAACTGTTGACTTTTCCTTAGAGGTGAACTGCAGCACCATATGTGAGCAATTTAAAGTAGTCTCTTTAATTACACAGTGTTTTGAAATTTGCAGCATATGCTTGTGTGTTGGGATGACTAATTGATGTCCACTCAGTTTTCACAACACTCTCAAGAGCAGGAACTGCGTTCCAACGTGGTGACTTCTTTTTTTTAAAGTAATGGTAACAGAAGGCTGCAGGTGCTAGGAGGAAGTGGCAAGGTGGGCATTGAGCAGGCATTTTGCCCTGAAGTTCATATATTTAAAATTGCTTGCAGTCTTTGTGAAGCTTATAAAGTTAAGGCTGTCTCCTTAATTTATTTTCAATTTGTTTTTCCAGCTGACTTTAATAATCTGAGAGGTAGAGGACAGAGGATGTGTCCTGGAAGAACATTGATTTGTTTATTTGTTTTTCTCTGGAGACAGAGCACAGCCAGTGTTATCTTTGTTCGGCAGTCTCACTGAAATGCCTTATTCCTGGCCAGTTCCTTCCCTCTTCCTAGAGGGGATCAAACAGCTTTCATCCTCTTCAGCTCACTGCTTGCACTATCTGCAGAGCTCTTGTTTTGAGGCATTTATGTCTTTGGTAATCTGGAGCCTAAGGAATTGGCCTTGTTGGTTTCCAACACCAATGAATAAAGCCAGGGACTAAGGAAGGACTTGCAGTTCAAATCCAAGAATGGTTATGGTAAATTGTACACTGATTTTAAAAAAAAAAAATCAAACTTTTTTTAACACCTCCTGTAGCACTATGCTTTAGGAGGATATGACTGAATGAACTGTATCTTCTTTTCTTCCCCTTTGCTTGTCTTTGTTGTCACAGCATTTTCCCTTTCTTCTTTCTGAATCTGCATGTTGGCTGCATTTAAGCAATACTTTCCCTTCTTTGTTTTGTTACTGACTCTAAAGATAGGATATGTATTTGTTACATATGCAGGAAAAACCTATTGAAGTGACGTGGAACGATTTAACTCACCAAGAGTGACACTTGCACACAACGTGCTCTGTTTGCCTTGCAAGCACGAGCCGTGTTTTGAGCAGCCTTCAGCTGTGTTTAAAGTTAAATCACACTGCGCTGTGATTTCTGGATGCAGCCACACACTCTCTTTTTGGAGTCAGGAAATGTGCAAAATTTAGAAATCTCTGTACTTCAAAAAGTGCGAAAATTATTTTGGACTCTCTCCATGTGTTCCAGGATTTAGGCTCGTTTGGACTCAGCGTTCTAAATGAATCAGATTCACATCAACAGTTTCCTTAAGCCTGACTATAGGGAACTGCTAATACAGGCAAAGAGTGATCTCTTACTTACCCATTTAGTTTCACTTGATCTGATCCCCTTAGGAAGAGATTTCATCAGCTTCATTGCTCTCTAGGTAGAAACATGAAGTCCTTAGTGGTAGGCTGAAAACTTGGCAACAGTATGATTAGAAAATGAGATGGAAACTTACAGTGACCCAGTCTACCATAGGATATTCATAATATGAAAACCTGGGATGTCAGCTCTTTTTTTCTGGAAAGTTTCTTCCAAAGAACATGTAATTCATTCATCCAGGTGAGTTTAGCCCCTGGCATGACCTAGGAGAAAGACTTAATAGACACGGGTCTTACCTCTTAAATTCACTGATATTTTGCTACTGAAAATAATTTGTTTTCCATTGCTGTACTGAGAGTGACACACTTGCAGTGTTCTCCCCATCTTTGTGGTTCTAGCAGAGAACATGTGCCCCAATGCCTTTTGAAAACTTTCACAGCTATTGTTTTAAGACCAATATCCCTGAGGCTTTCATAGTATTTTGATCCTGAAAGTAGATTCAGGAGAAAAGTAAATCTGCCAGCATGTTGATTAAAGGAGCAATGTACCCTCCAATAACCATTCCCTCACAGTTGTTTTCCCAATGACCTGCTTTTCTTACTGAGGAATTTAAGTGTGGTCCTACAGCTTCTGGAGAGCAAAGTGCTGCCTGTCAACGTGTCTGTGAGATTTGGGACACCAACACTGCAGTTTTCCAAACCACCATCTTCTTAACCCATAGTTGCCCAGATGAGATGTCCCACTGATTTGTAAGTGAGGGAGACTCCTTTCTCACAGTGTCCTTCCTTCTGTGGAACAGTGAAATGCAAAGATCTCTGTACATATTAATATATACCCATTTGAGTTTGTCCATGGCACAGGAAAAAGCAGCCTGCAATAAAGGGCTCCCATGAATCTATGTCACATAAGGGTCACAAGATATGGATTACTGTGAGTCCTTTAAAGTAAATGTGAATGCATGTATGCACATAAACATGACTGTAATATGTAGGGTGTATTTACAGAGACATATTTGCAGGTTTTTTAAACTTAAAAACCTCTTGCATGATGAATACACAATCTTCCCCTTGCTTAGACATGTTTTTTCTCTTTAGTTACTGTATTCTTGCACTTGCTCGTATTTCCAGAAACGAGCTATATATCTGCTCAGCACCCACACCTGCAAAATGTGTTTAGTTTTGATTTCTGTTACACAAAACAACCTTGTGGACAAGCTGGAGGGGATCCACAGAAGGGCCACAAATATGATCAAAGGACTGGGAAGCGTGCCATGTGAGGAAAGGCTGTGAGAACTGGGTTTGTTCAGGCTGGAGAAAAGAAGGCTTATCACTATGTTCCAGTATTTAAAGGCTGGCAAAAAGAACGTGGAGACTCCATTTTTTAGAGGAATCACATGGAAAAGATGAGGGGTAATACATCCAAGTTACTTATGGGGACATTCCGGTTGAACATAAGAGGAAACTTCCACAATGAAAACAATTATCCATTGGAATAATCTCCCTAGGCAAGTGATGGATTCCCCAGTGTCAAACACTTATAAGAGCCAGCTGGACAGGGTGCTGGGCCATCTTGACTAGACTGTGCTTTTGCCAGGAAGGGTTGGGCCAGATTATTCTTGAGGTCTCTTCCAACCTGGTATTTTAGTATTCTAACTACAAAGCGGAAGCAATGAAAAAAGAAGGAATATTTCTCACTATGTTGTTCCATCTTCTAACAGATAAAAGTGATGCTTTCATAGTTTTCTTCTAAAGCATTAGCTGTACATTTCCCTTAGGATTTTCTACCATCAGAAATTCAAAGGTAGCACTGACAGCCGTGGCAGCAAGACTGAGGTGTTAATCTGCAGATGTATGGTGTCTCAGTTATTTTCTCTCTTAGAAAAAGTTAGACAAAATAGTGTTGGACACATACATTTATGTAATAGTTATGAAAAATTATTCTTCATCTCCAGGTTTTGCTTTCTGTCTTAAAGTATTTCCATTTCTGGTGGGAAACTTTGTAAAAGATAAGCAATTTAGGGGAAATTTTAAGATTTCTTAATACTTCAGCCGTGAACAAAGACTTGTTATCAAATGTCTTCCACTTCTGTAATAGTTTGAAAAAAAAAATAGTATTTAATGTATTTCTTAAAATATTAAATATTCGTAGTTACTGTTTGACCTTATGCAAAAGTATAAAAAATTATAATAAAGGATCTACTTTAGCAAACTGATTATGCTACTCTCATTCATGCACAGAGTTTGATTGACTTCACCAGTGCTTCTCATCGAAATCTTCTTCAACTTTAGCCGAACAGTACCAAACTGATGGTATTATTAATTTTAAATCATTTCCCTACATGTGTTACTAAAAAAAAGAAAATAGACAACCAAACAACCCAGATTCCACTACTTTTTCGTTTGCCTTTATTTAAAGATTCCATGTTTTCACCGAAATAATCATAGTTCCTGAAAAGCACAAACAGAAAGTAATATTGAAGCATTTCATCAAGGTGGTGTTAGCTGTTCAAGATGGATTGGAAAGCTTCTCTCTTGGGATCTATACAAGAAACTACTGCTATGCTATGTATACCATATTTTAATTGTGCATTTCTGTATAATTAAATTTAAAAAAGGGAAGCTAATTTTGTTTCAGACCTACATTTCAGATCTAATTTTACATAATAAATTGATCAAGCTCCTTGGCTGGTGAGTAGACGTATCCCATCTTATTTAATCATCTAAATGTGTATATTTATTGTAGGTGAAGTACAGTTACTGTAATGCTTTATATGCATGTACTTAGATTTAAAAGCCATGTGTTACAATTTACAGGTGGTATGAACTGGAAAAAAGATATATCCTTAGATTTCCAAAACCTGACTTATGAGTGTAGTGATCATCTCAAGGACTTCTATATAAAATTGCTTGGTCTTTTTGTCATGCATTTTCCGTTTAAGTCAGGGGAAGTTGTATAGCTAAAATCACACTGAATTCATTGCAAATCTAGGGCATGCTTAAAGGGCACTTCATCTGAGCAAAGAAATCATTGCTTTGACTGTGGCTATGTTAAGTGAGAGATGGAAGTGAATAGCTTTTAGTTTATTGCTCATTTAAAAGCTAGAGGGAAAAATGGCCTTTGTCTACCTGCCAAGCTCTTCTCCTCCCCTGCCCAGACTTCCTAAAAATGCTTATTTGAAATCTGGCAGCCGTTACCCTTGATTTCTTTCAGAAGGTTTTTCTATTTTTTTTACAGCATTTTTGTTTTTCCTTTCCTGTAATAAATTTTATCTATTTTTAAAATGTAATAAGCAAAAAGCTTATATGGCTTGAAGACAGATCCCAAATAAAGAGTCACTTATTGATAATTTGATACTTAATTCAAAGTCTTATCACTAATACGTACTCTTCAGTTGCTCAGTTTTTCTCTGTACAGTGATAAATGAACCTGTTATGTTTCCTTAGGTAAATTTTAAAAGTCCTACCTCTCTGTATATGCTATAATGATATCTTATTGCAGATGCAATAAGATTGTGTCATAATGTTGAAATCCAATAATTGCAGCTTGTAGAAAATTTGTCTTCTGCGTATATGTGGATATGACACCTTACTGTTACGTAATTTCAAATGGAAAATGAAATTATGAAGTCTTTTGTTACTTAAACTATAGTGCATTTAATGCATTAATTAGGCTGTGTTTGCTCTGAGACCAGCAAAAGAACAGAAAATATCTGTTGTTTCCATGGCAGATGATTAAATAACAAAAGCAGTTCTTAAAAGATATAATCGTGGACTTATTGTGATTTTGCATTTATTCTATTTTTTAGTCTTCTCATTTGTTTGGGAATTTTTCAGCTCCTGGCAACACCATGGATGTCAAGTAGGCAGTTCTTGGAGATTTTCTTGAGAGGTTTATTTTTATGGAGGAGAAAAAAAATTTGGTTTTTTTTCCTTCAAAGTTGTGTTATGATAAAGCACTTTCCATATTCAGGGGTTCCAATTAAGGGCATACCTAACTAAACTTGAAATCTTGCAAAGTCCTGCAACTCATTTCAAGAACAAATGAAAACACTTCCTGAACAGTGTGTCTTTCTAGGTGATGTTGTGAACATGTCCATTTATACTTTGCCCTTGTAAGACAGTGTTACTTCCTTAGAGTTTTAAATAGCTTTTATGTCTGCTCTAGAGTGACAGCTGATACCAGGAACAAAGTCAAGGAACAGTTTCCCAAGAAGAGAAAAAAAGTCAGTTTAGAAAAATTCAATCTCTGTTCAAACTGAATTCAGATTTTTTAGTGGGTGTGAAACTGAAAAGGAGGTACTCATGATGAGATTAATAAGCACAAGCCTAAGGGAACAGACTCTGCAGAAGTTAAACTTTGGGGTGGGTTTAGTAATGAGTTCCCAAGCTATGCTTGCTCTTTGCTGTCTTGCTTTTGCTGGATTGTAGAAAATCAAGTAATTAAGTCATTAAGTATTCCCAATACTTAACTTTCCTAAGTTAAAGATGTCCTTATTATTGACGTGGTCTTATAAAAAGAGAAAAGTCTGGGTTTGGCTAGCATAATACCTCTTCTTTCAATATTTTTACTTTGAAGGTCCTCTCACTTAAGCTCTGATGTCATTTTAGCTATTGTGGTCTTTTATCCTTCTCCATCCAAATTAAAATAATCCTTTAATAAGCACTTAAATTCCAAGGATATAAAATAAACAAGATGTACTATTTGTGATGGCTATCACAAAAAATGCTGACCAGCAAAAGAGAATGTTGTAGCAGCATAATGATTCCTGCTTGATAAAGATGCTACTATAGATAACGATGCTGCCAGATAAATGTCATTAGAGTATGAGACATTTGTCAAAAACAAATATCAGGCCTCAGTTGGTGTGCATATGGATCCAAAAAATTATTTCCTTAGGAGCGTGGAATGTGCTTATTTTTGCATTGATGTTAAGCATGTTAGGATGACGATTCCTAAAGCACATTAAGGGGATATTTAGAAGACATACTTTCTCTGTTTGCCTTTGTGATTAAAGAGGCTAAAATTCTTAACTAAAGTTGTGTGGTTGCCAGAGCCAGGAGAGACCATTGGTTTCTCTGGGCAGTGCAGCCCAGTGTTGCCAATACAGACATGATGGGAGAATTTTGATACTTGTGTAGACTCTGAATCCTGCTTAAAGTGCAGTGTACATATAGCAAAAGACTTGCCTATCATAAAAGTATGGGTTGTCCATAAGAAATTGCATCCTCTGCCAGCAGCCAAACTGGGAAGAAAATGGGGTGGTGCTGCAGGATTGGCAGTTTTCATGAAAGTCAAAGATCTAATTAAATCTGGAAGCTTGTGGCTTATAAACCACTGTGACAGTATTTCATCATTAATGGGCATTACAAAGTACAGTTTGAAGTCATAGTGATATTCTTGGTTGAAATAAATTTTTGGATTATTCCTGGTAAGTTCATAAATTTAAGGGGGAAAGAGCTTTCTTCATAATGTAGCTTAAATACCTTTAACAACATGTCTGTGTTATAGAAAAGACATTTTTAGGCAAGGACTGTCTTAGCAAAACAGCTTGGTTTCCTGTTAGTTTACTTAAGTGTTTTCAGAGATATCCCTCCTGCAGTTCAAGGTAAACTTAAAAAAAGTAGAAAGTTAAGAGTTTTGCAGGCCATTATGTTGGAATACCTTCTGTGTGAATTACTTCACAGAATCCAGTTTGCAGCAAAATTTCTCTCTGTTTCAAAGGAATTATAATTGACAATTACAGTATATATTTGATTTGCATGAGATTTTGTTGGACAATATTGCCATATAAACTTAAGTTTTGAAGTTTATCTTTTGAATCCTTTTATCTCTTTTGAAACAGAAGTCAGATGTAACTACTTTAATTGTCTTGGCTTATACAAAACAGGAAAAAATAAAACTTGTTTAGCATGCAGTTTAGCTATTTTAATCTTTGGTGTGGTTTATGGCAGCGTTTGGTTTTGATTTTTTTGTTTGTGTTTGGTTCAGGATTTTTTTGTGTGTTTTCTTTTTGGTGTTTGATTTTGTGCTGGTTTTGTTGGTGGTTTGTTTTTCTTTTCCAAATAGTGGGATTGTAGATTTACAAAGCATTTATGTTTTTCCTTGGAGGCAGTATTTAATTTAGACAAAGTACCTTTCTGGAAGTAGCCATGCTTCTCCCCGATTTCAATCTGTGATGTAAAATGTAAGTTAATAATTGGATCTTTGGGAGACATTTCATAGGAGTTAATATCTCATGAGGTGATGTGTGCTGGGTACATTTAGGAAATTAGACACCACACTATTTGTGTAAACCTCTCGGTGTAACACATTTGAGGTGTTAATAGTTACTGTAAAAAGAGAAAAATTAAGATTCTGCCCACATTGCCTACAACTTGAAATATTGGGACGTGAGTAGCATCTGTTCAGTGAACATAGCTCCAGGATGTCATGGCCTGTAGTCAGAAGGAAACCCAGGGAAGAGAAGTCTTGTGATTCATTCCGATTATAGCCAAGTTTGCTCTTGATTTAATTTCTGCCAGTAGCAAACCCCAGAGAGAGGTATCATCTGCCAAGAATTCCCTCCTTCTGGGTGCATAAAACAGCTTGGAACCCATCAAACTTGATGTGGGTGAGTTAGAGAAGGGTAGACAGTGAGTCTTCAAAAAGACATTGCATCCAAGGAGTTGCCAGTTACACTGACTGCCTCGCACTGGGCATTTCACACAGAATATTGCCAGCTGCCACAGAGCAGCAGCACAGCCTAAAACATGTCTTGTGCTTTCACCTCCCATCTAATACCATATTATGGAAAGCATGATAGAGGTTTTTACAGCAAAGTCCTAGTCTAGAACGTTGGAACACTTCACTGACTTCTGTGTCTGCCAAAAAAATACAAGGAAACAAAAAAGTCATCCACAACTTAGTGATATTATGCAGTCTTTTGTATTTTGCTATTAAAAAAAAAAAAATAGATCTAGGCTGAACAAATTCAGCTTCCTATCAACATTTTCACACTCTAAACAACAAACCTCTGTCAGACACTCTTCTCAAATGTATGCTTTGAAATTCCAGGCCCTTAAAGAGTACTCACCAAGGATGGAGTGATGCTTGATTTTTCATCCACTGCCTTCTTTCCGAGGCAGAGGAGACAGATTTGGCTTTATCAAGCAGAGGAAAAAATATCAGTTATAAAAGCAGCACATGGAATCTTTCAAGAGCAGTCAACCAATATCCTAATATTTCCTAAGGTTTTGTTAAGTTTGGTTCATGATTTTTGTTGTAAATTTGGCTGTATTTTATTAGTATTCAAAGTGCTCTTACAAAACATTTCTAAATGTAAAACATTAGACATTATTGTAATATGTGGATAAGAGTTTGGACGACTTGTCCTTCCCTCTGTGGTAACAAAACTGGTAGTCTATTTGACAGTGGTAACTGCTTTGCTAAGTTGACTTTAAGTAGTATTTCTATTTCTTCATTTGCCATAGAAATGTTATCTTCCCAAGTAGAACCTGAAATATTTCTAAAATTGCAGGTACCATTTAATTTAAAAGCCAGAGTATCTGATGCTCCTGTAGTTAAGGAAGCTGTGAGTAGTGCATGATAAGCAGAACTTAAATTCCTTGACATTTAAGATTAAAAAAATGGAAATATCATTATCAGTGTTGTGCTCTTTCAGTAAACAGGACACATTGGAATTCGCTATCTAAACTTTATCCTATGATCAGCTTAGACAGGCTTGTACATTTTTTTGGTTGTTGTTACACAGTGCCCTACCCCTCTTTTGGGAAAACTTTCAAACTTCTCCCTCTGTTGATGGTTAGTGCTTTCTGTGGGAAGCTGGGTAGGTCCTCAGCAGAGTTAGTGCAGTTGAAAGAGGAAAAGCTTTTCCTTCTGCAGAGCCTTAAAGACTTGGTCCCACAGAATGCCTTGCAGCAAATTGATGAGCTCAAAAGTAGAGAGTCCCCCCCTAGGCCTCATAAGAAAAACCAGGTACAATGTGAATTTTCTTGCTTTGAGATTTGGCTCAAACAAGCAATACTAAGTTGCTTTCCTTTGTCTTGTCTGCTTGTTTTCTTTGCTCAAGATTGCCTGGCAGAACATCCCTCACCAAGGCACTCCTGGCAACTCCTGGCCCGTTTTCCAAAACCCCATGTCTTGCTTTTATTCCTCTTTCTTGTGCCTTCAAAATCTTCAATCATCCTGTTCCCATTCCTCTAAGTCACGGCCTAGTGCATAGTCTCAGTGTGTACTTTGGCAGGGCTGCTGCGTTATCGACTGCTGTTCTCCTGTAGAGGAAGAGACTAAAAATCTAAAGTCATTAAGTTATGCAAGCAAGATTTTGAATAAATGAATGCATGCAAAGTGGGTTGAATGACTGTTGATTTAGTGTTACAATGTGGGTTTTTTGTGGTCAAGGTCTTGACTTTCTTTTATTGATCATTCACTTTTGAGACAAGGGTAGTCACCAAACAAAGAGTATATTTGAACAACCTTTTTGTTTATTAATGTGTGCTTGCAATAATTTGCAATGAAGTGCTTCAATATGTATCCATACCAAGTATTAGTTTTAGAGCCTGTGTTAAAATGGCCTTAAGCTTGCTGATACATAAATTATAAAGAAATAATGAAAAAGAAGACAGAATGAAAATTAGCTGATCCTGAGTAAGTGCTATATAATATGCAGTTCACTTGTGCTGAATATTGTTTTCAGAATCATCATGGAACTCTGAATGATATAGATGTCAGAATTACAATATCCATAACATCATGCTCAGCCCAGCTTCCCCCCATACTCTTACCTATTGAAAGAATTAGTGTGATATAAATCAACAGTCAGGAGGGCTTGTGGGAGTTGGATTCAATGATCCCTGTGGGTCCCTTCCAACTCAGCTCATTCTGCAATTCTGGGATTCTGCAAAAAGCAAAGGACTTCTGAGTTTAGGAGTGGAAAACATAGAAAGGCATCTGGAATAGTAAATATTTGCAGTATGCCTCAAACCTAGGGAAAAGCTTTTCCTTAAACAGGGGAAAGCTTTGGTGGAGCCAAAAGTTTAAGCTTTAGACAGAAACAGAAGTGAGACTTTTCATTCTGTTTTTGGAGTTAGGTTCAAATTTCTGTAATTTTTGTATTGCAAGAAGGTCTGTTTACACATTTTTCATCAGAAAAATGTGTTTTTAGAGACTCGCATCTGCGCTAAGACTTTTTTACAACTGTTACCTTTACATGGAAGGGATCAATAACTTAATTACTGAGTTTACTTTTAAGAGCATCCCTGATAAAACTACTTGTAACAACTTCCTTCCTCATAAGATATTAAAATATTATTGAGCATGATCAAGTGGCATCCTATATTTTAGCAGTTCATTTAATGTTTATATGCAAGAATATATTTAATGTGCATCTAAAGCACTCAGCAGTCTCATTTATTGAGAGTATTTGTTTCCAGACAGGAAAAAGAATTATGATTTTCCTAAGAGGGAAAAATCCTTCTCTCTTAATTGATTGTCTTGAAAAGGTCTGGCAAAATTTTGTGGTGTTCTGCATTTGTTTCAGCTCTGAGTGTCTTCCCTTTCCTCCCTTATAAGCTGAACAAACTACAGTACATTTTTAAGTATAATTCTGTTGTGATTTGCTATCTGGTGAACTACTGCTAACATTCCTTCCTGTTTCTCTTCTGTGTCTGCATTTTTTTTTCGCCCTTATATAAAGTAACACAGAAAGAAAACCATTCTTGCTGCCAGATATTTCTTGTGGGTGATACTGCACGCTCCTTTTTGTGTTCTTATCCTCTATAATTTTTCTGACTGTCCAGAGAGCTCTTTGAAGCAATTTACTTAACGTATGTGTTGCTGTTATGGTTTGATTACTTTTTAAAATTTTTATTTGCTTATCTTTTTCATCAGCAGTGTCTCCAAAAGCTCTCGTGCTAAAACTAGTAGCGTTCTACTTGTGGCAGAATGTGAAGTGGTGTGCTGGGCTGGTGAAGAGTATTTCTTCAGTCCTTTGTCAATGTTTTTTGTCTCCCACCCTTTAGTACTTGTGTCATAGTTGAGTCACTTTGGCAGTGCCACTGCATTCCCTGTGACACAGGGAGAATGAGGTTTGAAGTGCTGCTGTTGCCATCGTGTGACTCATGGGGTGTGGCAAGGTGGGCTGTCCTGGAGGGTCCCATGTCACTAGGCTGACTGTGTTTTAGACCATCTGTGGGAGAAAGACTAGACCTCGTGGGGAGTCTGCTTCCTGAAAAAACACATAAATAAAACTCATAAATCTGCAATCTGAAGAAGCTGAAGCAGGCTTCCCTCACATGCCCCCAGGCTTAAGAGCACTATAAGAACTCCTCAGATCCTAAGCAGTCCCTCTGGATATACCGCCTCCTTTTTTCTCCTTTGTCGTTTGGAAAGCAATGCATTTTCACCTTCTGTTTCCTTTTCTTTTGGTACCTATTTTTTGCTTTTTCTTGATAATTCAAGATCTTGGATATGCATCAAATTAGAAAACTCTGGTTTTCTGTTGTGGCTTTCTTAGTATTTCTCTGTGACCATGAGGCTTGGTATGGCATTCGTTTTGTATTTGGTTTAAGATGTAGCTAGTCCTAAAAGACTGCATCCTAGATTCAGCTTATTTGGCACATAAAGTACTTCAATTGGGTATTGGAATGAGCAGATAATCGAAGGTGGCAGAGAGCCACCAGTAGCACTCATTAGCTTTGTACGGTGATGAAATTCTTATATTCCAAGATGAGTGGCAACAGCTGCCTTCTTTCCATACCTTGTCTCAACTGAAACACAGGAGCTGGAAGGAGAGAGCTAGTTCCTGAAACTAAAGCATGGGCTGTTCAATTTTCAGTTTAAGAAAAAAATTACTAGAGAGGGCAAAGGTTGGAGTGCTTGTCTGCTACCTGAAGGTATGAATATAATTCAAAAATTGTTGTGCACTGAGAGGTTTTTTTTTCCCTAGTACGTTCAGGATAAATACTAGGAAAAATACTTGCCCTTGTGGAAAGCTGCAAGTCCATAATTTGAGTTTCTTGTATGGCAGAGATTATAGCTCAGAGAAGGAACAGGGTCACGTTGTCACAGAATCATAGGATGATTTGGGTTGAAAGGGACCTTAAAAATCATCCAGCTGCCATCTCCTGCCAGGGGCAGGGACACCTTGTTCAGAGCTTCGTCCAACTTGACCCTGAACACTTAAGGAAAGCAGCATCCAAAGCTTCTCTGGAAAACCTGTTCCAGTGCCTCACCACCCTCACAGTAAAGAGTTGCTTCCTAATAGCTAATCTAAATCTGCCCTCTTTCCTTTTAAAACTCTTGCCTTTTTTCAATCACTACGGACTTTGCCAAAAGGCCTACCTCCCTCTTTATTATAAGCCTCCTTTCAATAATAGATGGCTGCAGTAAGGTTTTCCTTGAGCCTTCTCTCCTGGCTGAACCACACCAATTCTCTCAGCACTTCTTCATTGTTCATTATCACAGTATTTGACAAATTTTGGATGCTAATGATCTTGGAAAATGCTTTCTTTCCTCAAATAGTGAATGAAATAGGCTGATCAACTGTACTAAGTTTAATTTCCTTTTTACAATTATTATAGCAACAAAATCTACAATCACACACAATTTAAATGTACATTTATTTAAATTAAAGCATTTTAGATCTATTTGAAAAACAAAAATAAATTTACCAAGCAATGAATTCAAGTAATATCAATGGGAGATCTTATTTTAGAAAACTAATTATCTAGAGTACATATTTGTAAAGAACTGCAGAGCTAATTTTACTTTTTAGTTTATATTGTTAAAAGAAAAACCTGGAAGGAGAAAACAAAAGCTTAATAATATGCTGTAAATGTATATTTTTTTTAAAGCGTATAAGCCCATGACTTTTAATTTAATGATATTAAGCATAGTAGTTACAGCCATGATCAAAATGAAATCTGATTATGTGAAAACAGAGTCTAAACCTTCTGCTCTAAGTCATACTAAAATCTCTTCCACTTAGCAAGCCATCCTTGTGGTATTGCTGAATGTTGCCATGGAGGTTGGTAGTTGGAGAAGCAGACAGAGTAATGTAGGAAAAGAACAGAGAGCTAAATGAAGCCCGAACACTGAGTGAAACCTGTCGCACGCTGTGGATGGTGCCATGCTGGGCTTCCCAATAGAGTCCTGCTCGACCAGCATTTACATGGCTGAGAAATTCTCCCTCTGGTCAAAACAGGAGAAAAAAGGTGTGGTTGAGTTTTTCTTTTTCTGCCCCAGCAGCCTTTTACTGTAAGTACCTCGACTTTCAAAATAGGTTTTTCTCAAAGTTACTCAAACTCTGTGGAAGTAATTGAAAAGAGGGGCATCTGTTTCTTGGCAGACGGATGTGGTTGGTTGAAATACTGCAAATTTACTACATAACTGAAGTAGAACTGGAGAGGGAATCCCTGCCAAATTGTAATCAGCCTGGGACCATAAACTGCTTTGAAACAATTTCCCTCCTTTTTCCTCTTCTCTTTTTTTTGAGTGATGCTTTTATGAATTAATGGTGCATGTGTGATTCTTTTATCCTATTAGTACTGCATATGCATACTGCAAATGTCAGCTTAGGTGGCAAGGCCAGAGGAACAGTATGCTTTATTTCACTGCTTTTTGCCACAATATCCTGTCTAAAGGGGGGCCAAAAGAATCTGCATCTGCCCAATTGGTTTCTGTTTTTTATATTCTGTAAATATATGCCAGATGAAGAGCTGAAATTGTGGTTCTCATTCAAAATAATTGCCTTTGAGAAGCTGTTTTATTTCGTGCTAAAATGTGCATCCTACAACACATATATTCTTTTTGTGGAAGCTTCAAAGTAACATGATGACATTTAAACCAATAGAATATATGAAATTGAAGAATGTTTCTCTTAATATTCCTTTTTTTTTCTTCCCCTCCCCTTTCCCCCTTTGAAATGAATGAATGTGACTGTGCCATTCCTGTGCACACATCTGGTTCAGGATTGAGCTTGTGAATAAAAAAATTTGGATTTTAAATGCTATTCTTCTGCCTTCAGCACTGCTGTTTTAAATCTGCAGCTTCTTCATTAGGATTTTGACAATTCATTGACAATTTTAAATCAGCTTCATCTGTCAGAGTACTGCTTTTCTTTTATTATCAGTCAGAAATTGATGCAAAGTCACCATATCATTTAGGGTCCTTACTGAGTCACCTACACAGTTTAAAAAATACTGCCAGCGAAATCTTCCATTTATCACTTTATTTAGGTAATAGTTGTGTTTTTCCCTTTTCCATCCTCCTAGAACATCCTGCATCACTCTTTCTTCTTTATGTCATCATAGATATTAGTTTCTTCATCTGTTTTGAGCCTCTCAACTGAAAGGAAATTCAAAATTCATTCAAAATCCATTCAAAAATGAACTGGAGGCAAGCTTCCAGTATATCCACTGGCATTTTAATGTTATGCCTTTTTAACACTGTCCATCTACTGCAGTTACCATCTGGCACAGTGGTACAGAGCCTAAAAATTGCTTTTGTAATAAAGGAAACCTGATTGCTGAGGAATTTTTCATTCTGCTTTTGAAATTTCCTTTGATAGTTTCTGTTTCTGTTCTTAGTAAAATTTCCTGGGAGAGAATTTATCTGTCTTGCACGTTTGTGTAGTATCCAAGTGAGAGGCGGTTTAAAGAACCCAGTTTGGCTACTCTTGAGATAGGAACAATTTTGTCCAGCATTTGTAGCTGCATCTCTCCTCACACTGGTGCAGAAATACACATAAAGCAAATTATTCTTAAGATATGCTAAAAATGTGGTGATACTTGCTTTTTGTTTGTTAGAATTCTGTGCCAGCCTTTAAGGTGTATTTTTCATTTGCAGAGAAGAGACTTGTGCTAATTCATGAATAATTGTGGGTTCATCATTTACCTCAGTGGATGCAATATGACGTATGGCCAATCTTTTGGAGTACCAGTATTTTTTTTGCTTTGTCTGTGGCCTGTCCCTATGTGTCTATGTGTCGTGTCAGTCCCCCACCATTTTCACTTGAGATGAATTATTTTTGGGCACTGGGTTTTCAGTGCCTTATTTTGAACTTAGGGCAGGAGTATTCAAGAATATTTTTCATCACTTGTGTCTCAAAGTGTAGATTTAAGCATTCTTCTTTTTATATTACTTTTACATCCACCTGATGCTCTTGCAGAAAAGCTGTGGTAAAGTTTATTCTGCGTGTGAAAGGTAAAAACCAGTGCCTCGTGTAAGAGGTGTTTTCACCGCAGCTAAAGAAAATGATTACTTTATCTGCCTGCAGTGTCATAACCTCCTGTTGTTTAGGGGTGATTCTCACCACGGCCTTGTAGACGTAAAAGCTTAACCAGTGCTCAAGTCATTCTCTCGATGTCAACATCCTTCAGCTTGTCACTGCCTGCCTCGCTGCGCTCTGAGTTACAGCATCATTGCCTTACATCCCTGTAATCATCACTGCCTTCAATCAACGCTCTGAGCCACCCTTGCACATGGGGGGTGGTGGGTACCTGCTCTGCTGTGAGCGCCAACGGGAGCCTTCAGCATCAGGCAGCAGAAAAGCAGGGAAGTTAAAACGGGGGGAAGGAAGGAAGGATGAAGTAAGTGGAAATGCAGAAGGAAAACAGAAGAAAAGGTTGTTTACCTTTCAGCAGTGATTAGTGATTTATTATTTTAATTTGCAAAGGAATTAAATTCCAAGGGTATGTGTACTGCCAGCCTGTGCTTCAAATTGCTTTGTCAGAGTCTTAAATTCAGCATTATTAAGAAAGCAACTTTGTGTGTAACATTATTACGTGCTCACATTTTTATTTTTACCTGTAATTTCATAAGATTTTTACTCCCTAGTAGAACCAGTGTAGGATGTTATGTGCTGAGTAGAGGACTTCTAATCTCATGGAATATATTCATAGACACTTTTGAAAAAAGCTGAAATACAAATTTATTCAAATTAGCTTAGTGAAGCAAATTTTAGGGGTTTGCTGGAAAGAGAACATCATGTACATCAGAGAAGAAAATTATGTATCTGATTATTTGAGAATTTGCATAGAAATAGGAAATTATGCAGAAATCAAAACTTAATGCTCATTGGAGTTTGGACAAGGGCAGTAAAGAGACTTGGAGTTACACAAAGTAGAAAATTAAGGTAAAATCTCTGACATACTCTACTTCAATTGAGATTATGTCCAAAGAAAGATTTTTTCCTTTCCTCTCTCCTTTTGCATATGTCTCTGAAAGGGGTCATTGCTGTCCATTGTATGTGAGACAGTGCCCTTTAAACATGTTTGATAATACTGTGTGTATTGAGATCCATAACACTGATTGATTTTGAAGTTAGTTTTTTAACAGTGTTACCTTCCAGAAATATTTGTTTATGCTTGCACCAATAAGTGATGCTCAAGTGGATTTTAATATAAGTAGGACATCATGTCTGTTTTTCTTGAACCACAGCTCATGGATAAAATTTATGCTAAGGGTAATGAAGTTGTTAGCCTATAAAAAGTGTCTATAGTTATGTAAGACATGGATATCATGTATTCTCTTACCCACTTGTAGTCAGAAAATAAGAGAGTAGTGCCAAAGTAATTTTAAAGCCACCCACCGACAAAGAACCATCATACTACTGCATATAATACCAGTGAAATGTTTTGGAAAAAGAATACTAAACTCAAACCAGAAATTATTTTGTACCTTGCTTATGCCATTCCAAAAGAAATGGAATGATTCTTGCCTTTGAGTTTCACAGGAGAAAAATTAAACAGGCTCTGAACGAATTTTAATCGGGCTGAAATTTATTTCTTGGGATAAGTACAAATTGTATTAATACTTCTCTTTTTTTAGAAATCATGTCTTGTCACTGGATGTGACTTTACTTAAAGATGTAAGATGATATTACAGATGTTAGATGAGCTTACACATAAAGAGAAGCGATGTAGAAGAAGGTGCAAAACTGAAGGGAGAGACATTTATTGCTAAAGTGAAAATGTTGAAGAGAATTCTGTGCAAAGATTTATAGGAAAGGGACATGCACATGGACCTTGGATTAAGGTAAACAAACTCTTTGAATTAGAGAGAGACATAACAAAGTAATGAGACCTTTAGGAAAGCAATGCATGTTCTCAGTACTTCAGAACTATTCTGAAGTAAATGTAGGAGGATTACAAAAGTAAACATCACATCTGGGGAAAAAAAAAAAAAAAAAGAAGATATGATACACAGGTCTATGCTTAAGCAATCTTGTGGAAATGAAAAGCAAATGACATTATAGTGATGCTGTGAAGCAGATCTAAAAGGCAGCCCTGAATCTCCTCACTGCAGGGACATGGGACGTGGAGATCAGCTTGTTGTGGTGAAGATATAAATAGCCTTGGTCATCCCCACTGGTGAAACCTTAAAAGGAAATTTTATTTGAAAGCCTTTGAGGATCTTTCTTGTCTCTGTGAAGCATCTGACAAATGACTAATTAAACCAAATCAAATTAACCCTTTGTGTTAAGGATAACCTTAAAATGTTTGTGCAATCTTCAGAGAAGGAAAATTTATCAGATTTGAGGGCGAGGCATGATTCACAACCTGAGAACCAGGGCAAGAGAGATAGTGAAAGGGCATTGTGAGGCTGATTAGGGACTATTAGCCTACAAGGTGGTAATGGACTTCTCCATGAAGCCAATTGTTGACATAGATGAAGCTAAATAATGAAAAAGTAAAAATATGGCTGCAGTTCACAAACACAGCTTTGTAGTAGACAAAACATGGGATTACTATGGAATAAGGAATTGTCAGTTAAAGATCAAAAGCAGAAAGGATTGCATCTATACCCAGAAAAGGAGGAAGGGGAAATAAAGAAGCTAATAAATGTTGCTCTGATTTTTTTAGCCTTCTGATATTTACTCTCTAACATTCTTTTCCCCTAGATTTTACTGTAAATAAGAGACTTTTTTGTGCTAGTTTTATCTATGTTTTTCATTCCTTCTTAAAAGAGGAGGTCTGTGATAGACATCTGTCTTAACCCATGTAATTGAAGAAGTGTTAACTTTACCTACCAACCACTGAGCTTGTTTAAAATACTTTTAAGAGTCAGATTTGAAATAAATTAAATTTAACTCCCAAAAATCTGACAGAAGTCCTTGTCTTCATTTCGTGTCCTATTACTACAAACAAACCCAAACAAGCTCTGTAAATATAATGAAATATTAATAGAGAAGCCTGTCTAAAAACAGGAAATTATTTCTTGTAAAGAGTAAAAGAAATAATTAGTGAATTTCATTTCATTCCATCTATAGGATTAGAACTATAATTTTGTGGTAATTAAAATGCCAAAAAGCAGAAAATATTTCTTTCCCAGCCAAGCTTCTTTCCTTGTAGGGTATGTACTAGGTACCTTGGAAAATGGATTTTTGTGCAAATTACATGACTCATCTATATCCCCAGGGAGTGAAAGAAGGTGGAGAAAGAAAATGATTTCTTTTTACCAATCTTAGTGATAGAGGAAAGGGAAATACTAGCACTGCACCAAGCCAGCTAGAAAAGTGATTCCATGTAACCAGCAGAAATAGCATTACTGTACACTGCATTTCACCAGATCTGCCTTGCAACTGTGTGCAAGTGCTAAATGTTTCAAAAAGCTTAAATCAAAGCACAAGACTTTGCAGTTGTTAATTATTTCCATTGAGAAGATAGAGATTAAATATTCCTTGAAGATGAATAGATGAAAACTAGCATGCTTTTAGTAAATGTAAATGGGGTTCTCACTGCATTGTGAATGGAAATGGTGTCTGTCTACCCAACATATCACAGCTCAGCATTTCGCTGAGAAAATATTTAGCATATTGAACATTTTGGAATCAAAATAGGTCTCAAGGCTTTTGTGAAAGTGTATCTTATTCAATGTTGGAGGCACAGAGACAAATCCCCATTCTTCAGTGATTTTCTCCAGTGTCTGTGGATCTTTTTCAGTGAAAGGATATGAGCCAATGTGACAAGGTCATCTTCTGTGGCTTTATTCCTTCTCTGATTTGTCTTTCAATCTCTGGCTAACAGTCTATGAATTGATTTCAGATGCTGCATTTCTCAACAGAGCTTCAGCTCTGTCCTCAGTAGGGAGGCACTTTTCTGTGCCTCTGTATGTCAGCTCTGGTGGAAATCTCGCCTTTTTTATTGACTTAATCAGTCCTGCTCTCTGCCTGGTCTTGTTAGCAGTGTTCAAAAAGATTGGCTGCTGTCAGTACTAATTTCCTTATTTCTCTCTGCCTTGTGACAATCTGTTGACCACACTAAGCACAAGTCAGCTCACAGCAGTAATAAGTGTTGTATTACTCAGTAAATGGTTTATCTGGCATAAGGTTTATTTGGCCTACGGTTTCCAACTGGACATGACAAACTCCCCAGGTGCACTCCTTTACAGTTCCGCAATCTCTGGACTGATTGGTTTTCACCAAAAATTTATTCAGGAAGCACTTCCTTTAAATTATTGAAGTACAATTTCAGATACAGAAGGATATGGATTTGTCCTTATATCCTCTCCATATCCTTATATCTCTTATGGAAGGATGTAAGTCCAGTAATGCTTTTATCTTCTTATCTTTTGAAGAAATTGAGATTATAAGTGTTGAAATCCTAGACTCCATTAATATTCTCCTGATCTTTGTCAATACATATTAGTTAGTTGTTTTCAAGTGAGCTATGTATTGTTTTTCTTGAGCTCTAATAAAGCACTGATTCCATGGGATCCAGTTGCTCTTATTCATGTTGGATATAAGCTTTACTCTTACAGCCATGTACAACAAAATTTTTGTGATTATTATGTCCTATAAATAAAAGGCACAGTTTAGAATCAGTGTAGAAATATGTGGATGAAGTTCAGATAATATTTGTACGAATTTTAACTCTACACATAACAAAACCTTTCTATATTGGAGAAAGACTGGAAATGGTCTGGAAATACTGTTGCTCCCTACAGGTGCACATTTGCAGACAAAGAGCATTTAAAAATACATTATATGAAGGATTTCTAAATTTGTGTGGTACTTTGTCAGTTCACAGAATTACGGAATTCACTATTTAAAATAAAATATATAGGAAGTTTTACAGTAAAATCTGATATGTGGGGAAGAATTTCTTCAGAAGGCTTTTGCACAATTTGCAGTATATTGTGGCATTTATATTTTTTCTAAAATAGCTGCTTTGTGTTGCTTTCAAAGGTCAGTGTCAAAGAAGACATTTAAAAATCACTCTTGCTTTTTCCTGTATAGCAATTTTTGTATGGACTTGGCTGAAATTCTCTTTTCTATTCAAGGTAGTCTGCTTATCCAGCTGATCTCAAGGCTTGTGATTGTAAAGGATAAGGAAGCACTGTTAATGCCAATAAGCAAACAATAAGCATGGTAAAATACCTGTGTTTTATCTTTTTCTTAACCAAGTCACAATAAAAAAAGGAAAGTTTTTTGAAGTAGAACGCTGTGGTGTTTAATGGCAAATTGTGTTTGGTTAAGAAAAATTATAATACTGCAAATCTGTAAATGCTTTGCAAAACATGTACACAGGCATTTGTAAAGCATAGATTTATGATAAAACTTCGTTGCATCTACTCATCTTTGTTGTACATCATCTTTGGTACGTGTCTTTCGATGTACCTGATTTCATACTTTAAACCGTTCATAGGGAAAATTTTAGTTCCAGAAGAGATAATGCGTACAGTATAAATTCCACAGCTGTGAAAATCATTGTAGCATCACTTCGATAAATGATTTATTTTTACGTATATGAGATACCTTCTATGGGCAAGAGGAGAGTTCCATTGTAAACAGAACAACTCCAAGTGCTGATAATGAAATGGTGTTATGTTTTCAGTCCAGCAGTTTAGGTCTAGCTGACCGTCGTTTATCGGTTGGCAGATGTTGATGAACGCACGTGTAAGACAGTACGGAGCAGGAAGAAGACTGTGCACCACTGTTGATCCTGACGCACCTTTCTTACAATCTTTTTCAAGAGGCCACAGGTTCACTGAGATTTTCATGCCCAGTGAATACTGTGCCTTCCTTTGTACTGGATGTGGACTATCTCAGATAGCCAGAAGGTTTATAATACAGCTGGAGTTTCAAAGAGAAACACAGAAGAGTCTGTTTTTCTACAGCCTGTTGTGTAATTTATGTGGGCCTCATTGCTTTCATGCTCAGACAGTTGTTATTTTTGATATAAAATTCTTCACGCAAATAGTCAAGCAAAACCTCACTTCTGAGGAAATGACAGAATTTGATATTACAACTACCAATTTCAATCCGTGTTCTCAATAACATGGTATAATCAGTTTGTTATTTGTACTCTCTGTACATATAACTTATCCTAAATGTGCAATGTAAAAGTAGAATTTTAAGTATCATGAGTATTTACATTTACATTCCTGTAGATTTCTTGGTTTATACCTCTGTCTCCAGGTATTCACTCCTTATTTCAAATGCTATCCTGATTTTGATTTTTTTTTAAATTATATACATCATCCTGCAATATGGGACTCAAAAGCTGTTATACCTGAACACAAAAATAAAACATTGAACACAAAGTTGTGTCAAGAACTTTTCGTACAGAAAGAGTTCAGTTCACATCCACCAACTCAAATAGAGCTTAATATTGTGTGATTGTTGCAGTCAGAGAGCTTGTCTAATTTGACAGACTGTCTTGGTTTGAAAGACAGGTATCTGCTAGGGAGGGGCAGGGCCTCCCTTGGAATGGAGAATTCAAACCCCCTCCCTCCAAATTATTATAATTTAGAAAACTAGGGGGGCTCTGAGGCAAAGATATAGGGATAGGAATAACAGTTCTTTACTAGTATGTATAACAAAACAAAACAAACAACAACTACCGCATTAACAACAAAACAGAACCAGGAACCTTGAGGGCTCTGCTTCACCGAGCCCAGGGCAGTCTGATCTCAGTGCCCCTGCAGGATTCTGTGAGCAGAGCTGGAACAGTGGAAGATCCCAGGTTGGTGGACGAGACAAATCAGAAGCTCTGTGGTGGTGGCTGGAGTGCCAGAATGTCCCCAGAAGGGCAGGGGTGCAGGGGCCACACTGCAGCAAAAAGAGCAGCGCTGAAGAAGCGGCGGCGGCGGGACAGGGCCGGCCCGGCTCCAGCAGGGCAGGAGGGGGCGAGCTTGATATAAAAATTCCAGAATTCCTGAGCAGATGATGGCAGCTTCCCCGAACCTGAGTCAGTGATGACAGTGAACTCTGCTCGCAGCAAGCAAACAGCCTGGCTGTCCTCCTTCCGATGGCCAGAGGAAGAGACACACCTGCCTCCAGCCCCATTGTTTTCCTGCCCCCAAAACCGCGTTAACTTTTCCCTCCGAAGGAAACTCCCAAGGACAAAAGAAGCCAAAGTAGCCCAGTGCTCACTCCTCTCCCGACTTTTGGCCACCTCTTTTATTCTGGTCAAGCACCCACAAGTACCAGCAGTTAATCTCCTAGCAATTTATGGGAAAAATTCTATAACTAAAAAAAGAAACAAATCTAACCCCCAACAGAGACTGATAGCACTTTGCCTTGTCACTCCTGAACACCAAGCCCATCTGAAGGAGGCAACTTTGGTTCACTCAGTGAGTGCTCTGGCCACATTCCACTGCTACCTGACAGTAATTTGGAGTCATTTGCTGGCCACTTCCGAGATTCTTGGGTCATGGAGTGTTTGGGAATATTTTTTGCTACCTTTTGCTGTACTGGCAACAACCAGCATTTGTTGCTAGGTCATGGATCTTATATGCTGGCTATTATTGCATGCCTAAATAGGAAAGAGAAAATATATTTAACAAAATGATAAATCATTTGATCTTTAAAAGTAGATCTTTTTAAGTTACAGAGGTTTAGTAAAATGACTTAGGAAGCAAAGGAAATAGTATTCTGCTAAGTATTCTTGAATTAACAGAGATTCTTATTCTGTTTAAGCAACATGTTTTCTATAAAAAGTAATTCTAAATAAATAATCTAGCAAACTGTATCACTGTGTGGGATCTTTCCAAAACTATATTCAAATTCCCTGTCAGACCCTTTTATAAAGGAGGGATAGAAGCCTGAATTTTATTTCATATAATTTTTTTGTCTCCTTGCTTACAGTAGACTAATTTATTATCACTGCCATAGTCCTGATGTTAAATTCACTTGTTTGCCAATATCAAGGTTACTTTTTCTATTTTACCGTATCCATATTGCTCATTTGACTTTTGTTGCATGAGCTCATATGGCTTTTTTATCACATTTGGTTAATAAGGTTTTATTTTGAGCCTTTGCAGCTTTTCATAATTCAATGCTTACATTTCATGTAACTTAAACTGCTGAGAGGTTGCAGTGCTGCTTTGGTTATGCATTAAACTTGTGCCATAGCTCCACAGCATGGAGTAAAAACAAATGTCTTGTTCCTGTAGCAAGCTCTGGTCTCTCTGATTCATGTGCGCACTGCAAAAACAATGGCTTTCCAAGAAAAATATATAAATTTCTCCTTTATAAAGCTCTTTATGTGCTGTTTTTCTCTTGTTTCACTGTGTTCTAGGAATGGAGTGCTCAATTCAACCTCAACATAGATGCTTAATGCCATTTGAGGCAGCCCAAGTTTTTGTGGTTCCAGTGTAACAGATATGCTACAGGACCTACAAGAGATAACTCCTGAGTGCCACCTGGCTCCAGGCAGGATTGCCCAAAGGCCTCTCAAGCAGCAGTAGACACCTGTTGTTTGTTACCTTTAATGTAGTTATTTTTTAATTGAGTATTGTGTTGAGAACAGCTCTATTGGATCTGACTATCCTACCCCAAAAACTGCCAAATATAAATGATCAGAAAAAAAAAGGCCTGAACATGGCAAGTGTGGATTACCTATCTTTTTAGCACAGTGCCAGCCTCAGGCACTTTCCAGAAAAGGGGTGTTTGTTTAGTAATCTTGGTGCATTTTTCTCACCTGAAACCATGTATGTGTTTAGCAACTGCAGGAGCATTTCACAAGGACTTCAACAGCTCAGCAATGTACAAAGAGCCTCTTCCTTTACTTCATCTGCTGTCCCTGTTTGTTCCTAATCCACCCTGCTGTGCTACCCAGGCTTTCAGAGTTTTCTCATTCACCCTCTCATCTCTGTCTTCAATCAAGGAGTTGTGGCATGCATCCTTATTCTCGATGTGGGGGCCATTCCTTGCCTCTGATTGTCTCCATTGCCCTTCTCTGGCTTTGCTATTCTGGTGTATCCTTTTAAAAAAGGGGACCCAGACATGCTCACACTATTCAAGATGCAGGCTGCTGTTTATTGCCCAGTCATTTAGTCTTGCAAGGGCCTCTGCTGTTCTCCCTAATTGACCATTTTCTGTAATATTTTAATTTCATATCATTAGCAACTTTCATTACCACCTGTAATCCAAAAAAGGGAATGAGCAGTATGAATATGTTTAACACCCTAGCTTGCCACACAGCTATTTCCTGGAATTTGTCTGTGGTGTCTGTTGGAAGACCTTACTCTCTATGCTTTTGTTTGTCCTCATGTAATTAGTCACTTGTGAAGGAACCTTTTATCCTGTGTAATATCTCTATATTTTGCCGAAAAACTGTAAGTGAAGGACTTAAGAAAGGCTTTGGCACAGGCTGACACAGGTTTTATCCAGTTTGGGACATTACATCCCAGATGAGTGGTCTTACAAAGTGGGTGAAAAACTGTGTGGAATATCAGACCAGAGGTGTGTCTTGACTTTTTTAGCTCTTCCTCTGAGACGTGGATGTGGAGATGCAAGGCATTGTTGATAAGTTTGTGGATCACAACAAATGGTGAGGTGCACTCAAAGCACTCAAAGGCCTGGCTGCCCTTCAGACGAGCCTACACAGGCTTGGTGAGAGAGCTGGCAGAGACCTTGTGAAATGAGGCAAATAACTTCGTCTTGAGCCTCGGATGGACGAACTCCGGCCGTTGGTACATCCTGGGCAGTCACTGGCAAGCGGCTCTGCTGGAACAAACCTGTAGCCAGCAGCCTGAGTGTGAGCTGGCAGGATGCCTTGGCAGCCAGACTGCGTCCTGGGCTTTGTTAATAGCAGCACAGCCAGGAGACTGAGGTAAAAGTTTATTTGCTTTTACTCAGCACTCATTAGGCTGTGCCTAGACTGCCGTGCACAGGTGTGGGGCTCAGGCCGGTACAGGAAAGACATTGATAAATTGGGGCAAGTTCAGCAGAGGTCTCCACAATGACCAGTGGCAAGAGTACTTGCTCTGTGAGAAGAGGCTCAGAAATGGGACTTGTTAAGCCTGGAAAAGAGATGGCTTAGGGGGAACCTAGCAGCCACCTTCTTGTGTCTGTGAGGAAGTGATGGAGAAGATTGAGGCAGGCTCTTTTGCTGAGATGTATGGCTGGAGGTTGATTCATTAATTGAGAGGAGATATTTTGGCTTGACTTAAAGGGAAGAAAAGTTCACTCTAAGTGTAATTAGGCAGTTGAAGAGATTGCCTGGAGAAGCTATAGGATCTTCATTCCTGGATGTTTTAAGAGCCAACTGGACAAAGCCTAAGCAACCTGGTCTTTATTGCTGATCACCTGGCTAAAGCAGATTTTCCTGATCTGCTTGAATCAGGATGTTGGATCAGAAAGCCTGCTGAGGTCCCTTTTGACATGAATAATTAATTTTGTATGATCATTGCTCATTTTATACTTGCTTCTTTATTAATATTCACCTTCTTACCTGCATACTTAATAATATCCAGCTTCATAACTAAAAGAAATGTTTTTAAAAAATATTATACTGTGGAAAACAGATTTGTTCATATTTTCATTCAGCACTCACATGATTGAGTTCTTACATTTCAATACACAGACATAACTAAAAAATGGGCAAAACTAATATCATTTTTGTAAGGGATTCTAGTTTGAAATAAATCCTCCTCCCCTGCACTGGAGGAGTATTATATCATCTCCTTTTCTAAAGGGAAAAAAACCCCAACAGTTAACTCTATCATAAATGCTGCATAGTTAGCATAATTATTTTTGTACTGAATCTGCATGTGCATATATTTCTGCTGAAAATATTGTACAAAAAAATCTCAGATGATGCCTAATCCTATGTGTGGAAAAAAAAGAAAGATACAGGCAAGCTTAGATTTGGATGTTTTCATGTCAGGGACAATTTCTAAGTCCTGGATAATTATACTCATCTTTCCAGAAGAAGTTTTGAATAACCTTTTGATTATATAGCGTTTCCCTGATGAGCTTGTTTGTTGGTATATTTATTATGCATCTCAGATGCAATTTAACTACCTAATTTTAGCTACCTGAAAAGGTAGTCACTGAGTTTAAAATAGTTGCCTAGGCACCTGCTACAGGTAATAGAGATGATTCTTCCTATCCCCAAATATGAGTCATGCTGTCTGCCTTAGAGTCTTGACTTCTGATAGAATTAATCACTCTGCAAAGCACCTGTTTTACCCTATTAACTAGGAGGAGGCTTTAGACATTTAGTTCTTCCAGGAGAACTAGTTTAATATGGTTATTTTGTAAATCTATACATTCAGACTCCTCCCGTGTCACTTTTATTTCCTCTTTTTTTTAATTGGGCCCAATTAAAAAAAAAAAAAAGAAAATTGCTTTAAGCTATCCTCAGACTTGGTAGCTGATGCAAATATTTATTTTGGCATAGAATTTTGTAATATAACTCAGCTGGAACCCATATCTGGAGCAGATACATACCTGATGACTGGTTGGAAACATGAAGTCAGCACCATCTGTACCACAGAGTAGGTTGTTTGCAGGACATGATGGAGTGGTGATGCTTGGTTTGGGGGTTATTTGTTTGGGGTTTTTGGATTTGGTTTAGGTTGGAGGTTTCTTTGTTGTGAGGTTTTGTGCGTGTGTGTGCGTATGTGTGCATTTTTTTCATCTTCCCCATCTCTGGATATCTCACAGGGGGCATTGGAGGCTGGAAAGGTGTGGATAACACACCAGAATTTTGGATACTGCTGAGCAGCACCGGCACAGCATCAGCGCTGTCTCTCAGCATTCCCCACATCAAGGGACTGGGGGTGAGCAAGATGCTGGAAGGGGACACAACCAGGCCAGCTGACCCAAAATATCCAAAGGGATATTCCATGCCATATGACATCTGCTCAGATATAAATGCTAAGGAAAGGAGCAGGAAAGTGTGGCATCTATTATTTGCAATGTTTGTCCTCTGGAGCAATTACTATGTGTGCTGAAGCTCTGCTTCCTGGCAAGTGGCTGAACATTACTTGCTAAAGGGAAGTAGAGTATATATTTTTTTTCCTCTTTGCTTTTGCTCATGAAAACTTATTTTCTCTCTTATTTTCTCTCCCCTGTCCATATGGGAAAGGGAGTGGTAGAGCAGCTTGGTGGTCACCTAGATCTAGCCAAGGTCAACCAACCACAGTATCATTGGGAGACTGGAAATTCTAGAAGTGATGTGTGTGAAATAAGACTCCAAACCTATCCTGGATATTCCTATTCTTATGCTTCTTTTTCTTGATTGCTAGCTAGACTTAAAAGCTGATTGATGTTGGATACACACCTCTTTTCTTCTCCTTTGGCAATATGTGAATCCTCTTTAGGACAAGTCAGATATGAGTTTGTATCTACTTTAGATTAAACCAGATGAAATCTGAAGTATTACTTCTTGCTTTTCTTTTGGAAAGTAATTGAAAGCAAGTTTGTTCTTCTAGCAGCAGAACTGTGTGTACTTCATAGAAAACTCATGTAATTGATAAGCACTTCTAAAAGCCCAACTTGAACTCCTGGGCTAAAGGTGATAGCAGTAATGCTTAGCATTCAAAGACTGCCTGCAGCTGAACAGTGAAAGCAATACCACATCACCTCAAAATATAGAACGTATCTGAGGGTTTAATGTGTAGGACACAAAACAGCTGTCTGTGTTGTTAAGATTTCTCTTTTGTGGGCAAACTGTAGTAAGTGTTAAGTCTAGTGGATTAATTAGAATGACTGTTCTTTTGGGGTTGTACATTCAAACATCTGGCAAATTCTGACACTCCTATTAAAAGAAATAGTTAATCATGAATACAGCCAGTGAAGGGCTATTTCTAACCTTGTACTGTCACAATGTTTAGTATTTTCATTCAGTAAATCTTGCATATGTTTGCTGATCATAAATTGATTTTCTACTTACTTAAAATGTTTTAGAATGCTTATTTAATTATTTTAGAGAGATCATGAAGTTCTAATTACCTTAGCTTTGAGTCACTTTTAATCTCTTGGTTTCTCATAGCTGGCTTTACTGCAGATAAGTAAACTTCCAGTGGTTTGTGTGTTTTTGTTTTTTTTTTCTTGTGCATGTCTGGGCTAACAAGCCCCAAGGACCTTATCAAATAACCGTATCAAATAACTTTTGAATAATCCTTCTGAATAATTTATTTTGTAGTCAGAAAATATCTGCATATGTTAAATTCTGTGCTTGATTTGAAATATTGAATTCAGGAGAGATCTGCATATTGATATTGCATATTTTATGATATTTTTTCTAGTCTTTTTGTAATTTGTACAGTCCTTAGGCCTGTGGATCTTCATTTGCAGTTGAAGGTTCTAGATATTCCTACAGTACAAATAATTATTTTGCTGCTGTGCCCTGTAGAACAGAAACACTTCCAGAGATTCCACTTTCTTGAGAGATTTTTTTATAAAAAAAAGCAGAAAAAAGATACTCTCCAGATATACAAGTCTTGGAAATGCCCAAACAGTTAAAGACAGGGGGGAGTATGTGTGTGTGCTTAATTACGAGACAGCTTCTTGGATAGAGTATTTCAGCCCAAACAGAAAGCTTGTGAAAAGTCTAAGTGGCTCAAAATAGGATCTTAAAATGAGAAGTGCTAAACACTGCTAGCTCTGCCTGCAACCAGAAAGAAAATTGTGAAACTTCCTCACCATCTTTACATCATGGAATTCCACCAGAATTGCTTTTAAAAATTTCTTCCAGCAGATTTGACTTCTTGCTGTTGCTGAATGCTTTCCTAGAAGCTGTGATGTCTCAGGTCTGCATTGCTCACCTTCCCCCTCTTCACCAGCTTCATTTCAGGAAGCAGCTCTTCTCATCTCAGCCAAGGGAGGGGAAAAGAAGATGAGGCACAGGGAGGAGTGGCACCTTCTTTCTTGGCTTCCTGCCCACATCCTTGGCCTCCTCCCCAGTATCATGGAATGTATCTCTGACAGTATATTCCTGAACACGACGTTTGTTTAACTTGTGCAAGAGTTTTTATGGTAAAGAAATTTAATTTTCTTATGTGTAATTGGACAGGATGAACATGTAATTAGAATTACAAATACAACTGAGATTCTGTGGATATAAGTAGATTAAAGATTGCTGTATATACATTCAAAATATGTATGTAGGAAATTAAAACTAGGTAATATAAACAGCCAAAATCAGCACTGCAAAATATGTATGACTTAATTTTGTGTAGGTCTTTTCCTGTGCACTGAAATGAATCTGCTTTGAGTGGATATAGCTGCCATTCCAGCCAGGGCAGTGGAATTCAGTGCTGTCTTAAATCAACCTCTCAATGAAACTGAGAGACAACAATTATTACACAGCTCCAGTTTAACCCAGCAAGGCAATTTTACGGATTTACACATTGCATTAATTTGGCTTTAATTCTGTTGAGGACTTGGACAATAGTGTGTGTTTGAAAATAATATTCTGAAAAGAAAGAATGATTAAAAGAAGTCAATCTGCATGAAGACTGGGATACACTCGCAGTCCAGGAGAGTGTTTAAGGAAAAAAAAAGGAGTAGTGTATCTTTATAGAGCTACACAAATGGAAGAAGTAGATGCTGGAGGATGTGTACTGAATTGAATATATTGATTTCTTTTCTGTTACCGCTAATAACTTTGATTTAGGAAAACAGAGTTACACGATGTATAATAAAATTCAAGTACACGTAAGTCACAGGTGATTTTCAGTTCTGTGCAACTAGCTGGTTTAAACCCAAGTCACTGAGGTGAGAGCTGACTTCCTATGCTTAACTGCCACTGCAACTTTATTATTGTTTCTGATATTTTAGCATAGCCTTTAAAAATGGGCCCATTATTTAGGAACCAAATTTTGTACTGTTATATATTCTTGACAAGTCCTGTGAAAGTAAACAGGCCCCTAATAAAAGACAGTGACATGATAATATTGTAAAAGAAGGCCCCAGTTTTAGGCTTTTAAAGAAAATTATTGCTAGTTCACCTGCCCAGAATACTTGTAGGTGCAATAAAATGTAATCATAATTAAAGGCCAATTTATGTTGCTATATTAGCTCAACTGTTTATCCTCACTGAAAAAGGGTTTGTGGTTCTCCTAGCAGCACATCCCTGTCACTGAAATAAGGAATTTGATTAAGGTTCTGATAGTGCTGCGGGACCGTTCCTTTGGGTGAGTTATGGTGAGACTTTACTGTTTTATGAATCACTTGATTGATGTCATGTGAGGTTGCTTTTCGCTTGTGGTCTTGTAGGCAAAATGGCCATGGATAAGCAAGACATGACGTACATTCTTCACAAATACAGTTCAAACCATCAGTCTGAGCCTCCTTCCCGCTTAAGTTTAGTCAACCTGTGTTTGGAGAATTTCTTCTTAAACAACAGCAGAATCCTCATCTGCTTCCCATCTTTTATCACTTAGCAACAAAAATATTTGAATGAACAATTTCTGCACTTAGAATCCTAGAATGTTAATTGTTAGAATGGACCTTAAAGATCATCTATTCCCGATGCACCTGGCATGGGCAGGACCACCTCTCTCTGGACTAAGACCTCAAGGCCTTATCCAACCTGGCTTTGAACACTGCCAGGGTTGAGGCATCCACAAGGTTCTTGGGCAACCTGTTCCAATGTCTCACCACCCTCACAGTAAAGAACTTCTTCCTAATGTCTAACCTCAATGTCCCTTCTTTCAGTTTGAACCCATTACCCCTTGTCCTACTGCAGGCGAGCTCTGACAACAGCAGAGTAGAGGGGCAGAATTGCCACCCTTGACCTGCTGGCCAAGCTCCTTTTGATGCAATCCAGGATTCCATTGGCTTTCTGGGCTGTGAGTGCACACTACTGGATCATGTTGAGTATTTCATCAACAATCACTCCCTACTCCTTCTCCACAGGGCTGCTCTCAACCACTTCTCAGCCCAACCTCTTGGTGTGCCTGGGATTACCATGACCTGGGTATAGGAACTTGCACTTGGCTTTGTTGATCCTCATGAGGTTTGCATTGGCTCATGTTCCCAGCTTGTCAAGGTTCCTCTGGATGGCATCCCTTCCCTCCCTGTGCCTAACACAGCACCCAGCCTGGTGTTGTACTTGCTGAGGGTACAGTCCATCCTACTGTCCATGTCACCAACAAAGGTGCTGAACAGTACCAGCCCCAGTACCGACCCCTGAGGGACAACATTGGTCACCAGTCCCCACTTGTACTATGAGACAGACCACAACCCTTTGCCATCCAGACAGTTCCATGTCCACCAAGTGGTTCATCCATCAAATCCATGTCTCTCCAAATTTGGGACAGGAATGTCATGCAGGACAGTGTCAGGCACTTTGAGTAAGTCCAGGGAGACGATGTTGGTTGCTCTGCCCTGTAAAACAACTGTAAAACAATTGGCTCTGAAAGTTATACAAAGTTTTAGGTTTCTTCATACTTTTCCCTCAGCAATTTTTACTACTATTTAACAGGTTATCTGACTCGATGTATACAAAACAGGAAGAAGACAGATTTATCATAGCCAGTCTATTATGAGCCTTGCAAGTGATGTATTCTTAACTGATATATTTTAAGAATGTGCTCAACATATGTGTGTGATGATAATACTGTAAATGGATACCCTTTTAATGTGACAGAGTGAAGGCTGAAACTGTTAGACTAATTACAGTCTTACACAACTTAAACATACATATTTTTGTTCTTCTCTGTCAATAAGCTATCTCCTGTATAGTATAATTTTTGGCTAGAAAGTCAAACAGAAGATGCATGCTGTGAAGGGACACTGAGTTCAGTTTAACTGTGAGGGGGTTAGTAATCTCCAGACTTTCAGACAAACTGTGAAGAAAGTGTAGTTGTCATCACATTCTTACAAAGATTGTCATTGTTGATTTAAGTATATTTCAGTTAAATCCAAACTTTCAAACTTGGTTTGGGTATGTAAAGTATACTTGGTAGAAAATGATCCATTAATTCAAGGACTTCTGCTTCTACTTTCTGGCAGGCAGAGATCCAGAAACTGTTTTCTACTCTATTGAAATTTTTCTATGACTGTGTTTCTAATGGGCTTTATTAGTTGATGTTTCAGCAGAAATTTCTGTCAGTATTTATTTCTATGAAAATCCAGATTTCATGCTTGGGAGCACATAAAATATTCCTCTGTATGGAGTTTAGAAAAATGGCTAGGATTGTACTGCTAGAATTTCTGGTTTGTTTTCTCCATTAAATTGTACATACTGTCATGTAGATCAAAGAAGTTTGACTCTTGGAAGAGCTGAATTCAACTCTCATGTCCTTTAGATTTCTGCTGTGTCTTAGGTGAGATACTTTGCCTCTTTGTGACTCTATAGACTTTTATGCAGTTATAAGAGTCACATGATTTTGATATCACATCAGAGAGATGATTTGGTCTAGGAGAAAATCTGTGCAGGTTAGTGCAATGGTTGCTTCACACATCTTCTCTTTTCTGCAGGGTTGACAGTGAAGTCAAGGAAAGAATGCAGGTGGGTCAGCACAGTGTTTCAAGCTGGACTGTGTCCAGACTTGGTGTGAAGTCATGGGGTCCCCCAGAGCACTCTCTGGTGCTCTTGGATCCTCTGCATGTTGGTGAGGTGCTTTCTAATCTTGCTGTAGGGTCACAAGGTTCTCACCTCTCACTTATGTACTCTGATTTCCTGCAATATTACATATCCTTAGTTATAGGACTAGGCAGGGAATAGCATGTTGGTAATGAGTCTTTTCAGATCTTGTTCTTTTCTGATTTGCATTTGCTGTTCTTGCTGCTCACAGTCTGTTCCAGATACAGAGTCTTTGCACTTTTTTGATGATCATCAGGCAGTTTGCATAGTTTGGCAACCTGTTTTCTTCAGCACACAAAACCAATTCTCTTATTCAGGACAGGTGGCTGACTATATTTCCTCTGCTTTTGGCACAGTAAAGAGCTGTTTACCATTTACTGGCTTCTGCTAACAGCTATCCTGTCCGGACATAAATCATGCTAATTGCTAAAGAAAGTGAAGAAAAGAACCCTAAGTTCTGTATTTTATTATTTTTTTGTCCCAACTTGCTTGGTCATAAAGTCTGTTCAAGGACCTTCCCATTCTGCAGTGTTATTTGTGGGGATGCCCTAGACTCTCAAAATGTTGTAAAAAGTTTATGAAGCCAAAAAATCAAAATAATGGATGACAAAAATTAACGTGGATAAACTTGAAATGATGGATAACAAGAGTAATATGTCATCCCAGCTTCACACAGGAATCTGATTTAGGATTTGCTACTTTTTGTGGGGCTCGAGCTGTGTGCGTAAGGCCATATCAAGAGGAGTGAGGAGACAAGAACCTACAGTTCCCATTAGGAGTACAGCACTCTTCAGGAAAACACCCAGGAAATGTTTGATTGTCATGCTCATCTTTGGCTAGAGAGGTGCTTCCAGATGTTTAAAAAAGCAGATGTCCTTACCTCAGCAGATCCCTACTTCAGCGTGAAGTGAACAAGTGAGGAGATGCTGTGCTCATCTGCCAACCCCTTATTTAAGGGGTACAGCCATGGAAAGAACCCCCCCCAGTTATCGCTGTCTTGGTTCCCTAGTGCGGCCCTACCTGCCAGACGTTGTGTCTCTGAAGGTCGGGCTAGAGGTACATTGCAGAGTGTTGTGTGGGGCTCAGAAGAATGCATTCTGCTGTCTGGCTCTAATAAAAAGGAGAGATGTGAGGCAAAGAGGATCTGTGCAATTCAGTATGATATATGTAAGTAAGCTCCTTAACTGCAGGAATTAGTGAGGAAGTAGATTAGTCCTGAGATTACACCAATACCAGAACTGTCTAGCCTACTTCAGGTTCAGAGCCATGGGAGACATGAAGAGTAGTCAGCATGAATCAGCCCGCAATTTAAATTTAAAGTAGTAGTAATAAAGAGTCTATTTTGGCAAGAACCTTAGTGGATTATTTCCCTCAGACTCATAGGGCTGTGCTTTTGCCTTGCTATTTCTGTTCTTCGTAATGAACGTGTCCTCAGGTGTTTCTGCCATTGACCCCATCTCTTTCATTACGAACTTCTTTTTCCTCTGATTACTGTTGGTGGCGTTGGGAGGAATTACTCAATCGTGGTGTGGTTGGGGTTTGACTCTGGCAAGCAGCTAAGCCTGCAGCCACTTGCTTGGTAACCCACTACAGCAGGATGGCGGAGAGAACCGGACAGGCACAAGTGAGGAAAAAACTCCAGTGAGCCAAGATAAAGACAAGTTAATAAGTAAAAGAGAAAAGACAGTAACAAATGATGCAAAAGCACTCACCACCATGAGACTGATGCCCTGTCAGTCACCAAGCAACAGCTACTTTGGAGAAACTGCCCCCAATTTAAATGCTAAGCATGACATTGTACTGTATGGAGTATACCTTTGGCATGTTGGGGTCAGCTGTCCTGGCTGTGTCCCCTCCCTGCCTTGCTGAGGGGCAGAGTGAGAAACACAGAAGGCTCAATTCTGTGCAAACACTATTCAGCAGCTGAAACGTTGTTTTTTAATCAGAGTATTACCATATGAGCTTCTATAAAGAAAATTAACTCCATTGCAACATGAACAAAACATAATGTCACTTAATTTTTCAGTTCACCCCAAGGCAGTAAATGACCAATTTAATGAAAAAACCCCGAACAAAATAACAAAGGGACCCTTCATATTATATTAGTATCACCTACTCCTACAATGTCTATGTAATACAAGATTTTAACAATTCATTGTAAGGACTGTTTCTGGCTTTTGTTTGTAGATGTGCATTTTGGTCTCTATGCTTGAAGATATTGGCATTGTCACTGAAGTAAGAACTTCTTTTCCCTCAGTGACAGAAGCAAACAATATCCTCTCATTGGATTCCATGAATGAAACAAATTTGCTTGATTTATGAATAGAGTTTTCAGCAAAACTGAAATCAATTTTTGTAAATCCTCATGCTGAGTTCTTTAAAATACTGAGAGGAGGATGAATTTTTATGCTGGTTTCTCTATGTGATTGTGTTACTAAATCCAACTGAAATGTTTTCCTAAGAATTTTAGGAGGTTGCTCAGTTCTCAGATAGTGCATGCTAGCTGGTTAGGGTAAATCCTTACAGATTGGGATGGTGGTTTCAGGACCAATGAAACAGGAAGAAGCAGCATGTGGTTTATCTGTTCTGATTAATCACTTGTTCAGTTGCTGTATTATATTGACAGAGAAGGGGGCTGGGGGCAGTGAACTGACACAGCTCTGGCTTTGAGGTTTGAGTGATCTTTAAATCTTCATGCACTGGTCAGCAATGGTTCTGGCTCTGGAGTGAGAGAAAAAAGAAAACAACAACAAAAGATGTACAATTAGACTGGCTTTGCCTTTTTTTCATTTGCCTTTGGGCCAAATGCCATACCCTTTTTCTCATAAGCACTTGAGAGTTATTCTGCTAAAGTAATTGGGAATGGTTTAGAATTTTTGCTTCAGTTTAAGGAGGTAGGCTGTGTAAGTAATTCAAAGTGCTTGAAACTGTAAACATCATAGCAAAAAGTAAAACTACCTTGCTTTATGACATATTGCTTGAGGAAAAAATACTTAGCAGGATCATATTAAACTAAAAAGTTTGGAGTCACTGCAGATGGCTTAAGCACTCCTCAAGACCTCAGGTTTCATATAGCTTCCAGTGTTCTTACACTGGTTAATGTAGATAGTGGCAGGAAAATATTTGATTCAGCCTGTGGAGGCCTCAGGCTATTGTGCATGTAAGACCCTTCATTTTGCTTCCTCCTTGCAGAGCAGGAAAATGGAGATATTTTAATCAAGACTCAGGGCAGAAGTAGAGAGTTCCTGAGGAAGAAACTTTTTTGTCTTGAGCTCTAGTCTTTGGAATGCTTCTGGAAATGCCTTTTTGAGTCAGGCATTTGTGAAAGAGAAGGATATTTTAGGTATTTACTACAACTTACTTATCAGACTTTAGAATAGGCTAAGTCAAGGAAAATATTGGACGAAGTTTTCCAGTATAGCTTCTCTTCTGTCACGTTTTAGAATAGATACTGTGATAGTGGGGACCTTTTATGTCTTCTACCACACTTCTGCAAAGAGCAGACAGGAAAAAAGAGAAATTTTATTATTTAACGAACCTGAACCTCAACTTTGCCTAAATTTTAAAACAGAGAGTTCTTTTTCACACCCTTAGAGGCCCGAAATCCTTATACAATATGGTTGAAACAATTGAGTGCAACAAGCCGATGTCACAAAAGAAGACAAAAGCCAAGCTCATCTGTCTTAGTGAGCTGGGAGATGGATGAGTCTATGGACAAAGAACAATCCCAGAAAGAAAACAGAGCCCTTGCTCTTTGGAAAGCCCTCGTGATGGGTTAGCTAAAATAACAAGAGTGCTGACTGATCCCACATATCCCTGATCCCTAATTGAGGCTAAGCCTTTCCAAAGGTCTTTAAGACATCGTGTCTCCTTTAATTAATCTGTTTTCCTGCCTTAGTAATTTCAACATAGGGGATAGCTGCTTTAGGATGTTGTGATAACTACTTAGGCAATCAGAAGACATTTTTGCCTTCAAGCTGTTTGGCAGGTTCTGGCAGTTTTTCTTATCTTACTGTTGACTCAAGAGATTATCAGCCTATTTTTAAGAACACTTACCCAGCCACAAATTGTACCAGGCTTGTCAGCTAAGATAGGACAGTAACAGAAATCTGCGATTTCAAAGAGGTTTTGTACAGGAGGAGGGAGGGCCCATATTTACAGGCTCTCTACCCTGTTTCACTGTCACACAGCTGAAGGATTCAGATTCATTGCAGAAAAATTCAGTATAGCATTAGTAGGTTTGTGTCCTGCTGTCC
This sequence comes from Nicator chloris, assembly GCA_013400495.1. Classification (NCBI taxonomy): domain Eukaryota; kingdom Metazoa; phylum Chordata; class Aves; order Passeriformes; family Pycnonotidae; genus Nicator; species Nicator chloris. Next base: position 27,343 of record WAAE01020235.1, on the reverse strand, counting down.
AGAGCCAATGCTATCTCAGCCTTCACTCACCTCTGTAGTTTGAGATTATTGAAGGAATAATGGGTCATTTTTCTACGGGAAGTGATTCCTTGCACATCTAAATGCTCAAGCAAAGCCAACTTCTACTTCTTCCAGTTGGAATCTAATTCCAAAAGTGTAATGTAAACATATTTGTTATATGTCATATGTGATAATATTTGAATTGACTTTACAGTATGTAATAGTGAGAATTACTATTTTGGTATTTTTTCCTGTCTATATCTGCACCTAATATGACTTATATATAATAATTTGCAAGAATGATCAGGCCTATTTAATTCTGTGTTGTTCTGACTCATCATATATACCCACTGAATTCTTAGCTTATCAGAATGACTCAGTGAACATCATAAAAGCTTGTGGGTTTCATGTTCATAGATACAATGCCAAATCTATGTCTTTTCCTATTTTGGGGGGTTTTTTTGTTTTTTTTTTTTGGCTTCTCACAGTTGTTAGAAGCTGGTATGTTGGAGCTGTTGACAAGTGTAGTCTTTCAAATAGCAACTGTTGTTTGAATATGCTGGGAGAAATAGATATTCCAAGTGCAAATTGTGCAATCATTATGTAGAACATTGGAGTAATTTATGCATTTATTTTTTAATTACAAACAGGTAGAAACAGGATCAACATTAGCCTTTCTGACATCATGATATTAGTTTAGATATCATAAACAGTAAATTGAAGTATGGGAATAGTTTTATGTAAAAAAAAAATTAAATTATTTTTATTTTAAAGTAAGTCCTCACATTTTTGAAACAGTTGAAAAAAGGTAAGAGCAATTCTAATAGGAACAATAGAAATGCCTATTATTTGACTAATGCTAGTCATACATTAATCTCTACAAAGCCATGTATAAGGTAGAGGAAAGAAAGCAAAAAGTGTTTCTTGATGCATAATTGCATATTGGATTATTTAAAGTGACTGGTTCTTATCCAAGGCTACTTCAGTATCGTTTGTGGCTTTCCAGATGAGCTCAGTAACGTGCCAGATTTGATCACTGTGCAGTAAGGCAGCATGACTTACACTTTTATAATGAATGCACTCACTGATTAATGGTTCATTGTACAGGAAGAACTCACTGCCGAGTATGTGTTTCTTACTGCAGTATCTTTTTATAAAAGATATTTTCTGATTCCCATGATTTGATGCAGTTGCCAGTGTAGTGGATGACTTGGCTTTTGCAGTAGATTCTCAGACACTGGGTTTTTTTAACCTATATGCACTTTCTACCCATGAAAGGGTGATAAAACATTAGACTGTATAAACAACATTAATAAAGTGACTTTTAAAGGAACTTCAATCTCATATTTAAAACTAAAAGCCTGCCTCTTTAAGCAACATTCCCTCCTTCTTTAACCATTGATGCTGCAGCTTCTTCAGTTCTAGATTTTTTTTTTTCTGTGAATGAAGCTTGGTTATTTCTGATGTGGAGGAGAATAAGATCAGTGAAAGGCACATGGAACTACCCATCTGAGAAAGAGCAGAAAGAGTGGCAACATGTAATTAGAGAACTATGCCACCAAACTGCTTTCACCAATGACATCTTCATGGCTATACATTAGTTTCCTGTTCACTAAATCCCTGCTCATGACCTGTGCAAAGTGTGTGTGCAAAATTAAACTTTTAAGTGAAACCTCAACATCTGGCATTGCCATTTTCATATGTATTTTTAAATTCTAATAATATTCTGTTTTATCTAAGGATTTGTTTATGGTGTAGAATGTACCTCTGTGCTTGAGTTCAGCCTGAACAGACTCTTGCAGTTTGACCTTGGAACTAGGTTGGTTGTGTTACCTCAAGATGAAGCATGAAATCCTCCTACAAGGCAGGGTGTCTGCCATCCAGCATCCACTGCCATCCCAAGGGTCATAGAGGGAATGTGGTCTTGCCATCTTTTTTTTCCCTGTTCTGAATGTAATGCTATTACTGTTGCCAGCTGCTTGTGTGATTTAGTCATAAAAATTTCGATCACAGAGGTACAAACTGATGATCCTCTGAGATCATTGAGTCCAACCATTAACCTAGCCCTGTGAGTCACCACTAAACCCTGTCCTTAAGCACCACATCTACATGTGTTTTAAACACCTCCAGGGATGATGATAAGTATTCCCTGGGCAGCCTGTTCTCGGGCTTGACAACCCTTTTGGTGGAGAAATTCTTTCTAATATCCATTCTAAACCTCTCCTGGCACAGCTTGAGGCTGTTTCTTCTTGTATCACATGGTACTTGGGAGAAGACACCAACCCTAACCTCATTTCAGGTGGTTGTAGAGAATGGTAAGGTCTCGGCTGAGCCTCCTTTTCTCCAGGTAAACAACCCCAGGTCCCNGCCGCAGGGAAGCCCTGCCCCGCCGGGGTCTCTCCCAGGCCGCAGGGCCGTCCCTGCCGGGTCCCTCCTGCCCCCGTCCCTGCTCCCGCTGTCCCCTCGGGGCTGGCAGGGCTGTTTGTGGCTGGGTTCCCCCGGCTCAGCCCCGGCTGCCGGGCAGCGTTTTGCCCTCCCTTGGCCGGGCTTTCCCCGGGGCTCTCGCCCGCCTGCCCGTGGCTGAGGGGCTCAGCCGTGCCCTGCGCTGGGGCCGCGGCAGCCGCGGGCAGCGCCTGGGGCCGCAGAGCCAACACCCGGACACCTGCACCCAGGTGGGGAGAGGATGGTCTTGTTTGGATTTACTGCGTTGTTGGGTTTCTTCGTTAAATTGAGACAAAGTTTTTGGGTGCTCTGAGAAGGACAGGAAAAAAAGAAATGGTCAAACTCTGGACAGAATTTTGCCGGCGCTTTGGAACACGGGAATCCATGAATTATTTATATTTGACTTCCAGTATGTTCCCAAAAGGCTGGTAGTATTTTCCCTGTTCATCTGTCTATGATTGTCTAAGATTTTAATTCGGTTCTCTCAGGAGCATGTATATGCTCTGATTTACAGAATTTCATCTGTGTTTTTGTGGCACAGACAGAAAATAGTGTTGCTGTTGTTGAAATTAAATGTACCCAATTTACTTCTAGTAGTTTCTCAGCTATGATGTACTCTGTTAAGTCGCTTAGCTTTTATTTTTCTTCTTGTACTCCCTCTAATTTTCCCTTTGTTTTGGGGGCTAAGTTCCCAGGAGTGTGGGTTAAAAGGCTATCAGCCAACTTACTTTATGATGAAACAAGAAAAGAATTGGGGTGTTTTTTTAGGGAAGGGAAGCCAGAGAAGAGGGAAAGGTACAGTGGTCATTATCATTATGTAGGAAAATGCATTTTTGAAGGAAACTGATGGAATTATTAGGTTTTTTGTGCCCATGCTAAACAGTGGAGGAAACAGGGAGATTAAATGTATTACATTAAACAGCAAAACAAGTTTTCTGCTTATAAGGCCAGTGGAGCTTGGAGCAGGGGCAGATGGCTAAGAGAGGCTGTGGTGAGAGAGGCTGTGCAGGACTGGTTCTGTGTGTTAAATATGTGGAATGACAGGGAAAAAATATGCCTTGTCTAGAGATTTGGTAGTGGACTAGGGGCACAGAGGCTCATTTCAAACATATTTTTTGTATTTCTAAAGTACTAGCAGTTTTAAGTCCCATTGGAACCTGAGAATGTCCAATTTCTTATGCTGAAGACTGAGCTAAATTAAAAGTTTGTCTCTGAACAGATGTGCTAATGTGAGTGCTTGCTATGTTGGTATTTGCTGTTGAAACAATGTTTCATGTTGCTGAATCATGTTTTGTTTTTGTTTGGTTTTTACATTAATTACCTTCAGTACAGTAGTGTTTCTGTTGCTCATGAAAATTCATTCTGTGTTTCCTTTCTCTATGGTATTTCTCATACAAATTTAAGTAATGAAAAAAATAACTGTTAGAGTCTATACTGTTAACAGTTCATCTGGATATCACGGAGCTGTAGATCCACGGATACTGGTATACTGAGTGTTATTGGCTGCAATCTTTCTCCTGGAAGAACTGTAGTAATACACTGAACTCACTGTGATAGGTGTTTGAAATTACATTCTCTGTCCAGAAGAAATATTCTAACAGCGGCACAAAATATTCCTTTTAATGTCAGAGACATTTATTTTGATTTCTCTGTTTCTAGATGAAGAGGACATGTGCAGCATGCCTTTTTAATTTTTTTTCTCCCCCCTCTTTTAATATCTCTATTAAAAAAAAAAATAGGGAAACACGCAGTGGTTGCAGAATGTTAGCTACTGTCCAGATATTGAGCCTATTTGAAGCAAGTACAATTTATGACAGTAGTTGATTGTGTAATCAGATTTTTCTTTCCATTTAAACTGATGCTTGCAAATGTGGATTGCTAAAGCATTTATTGAAGTGGTTTTTGGTGAAAACAAAGAGTTTAAAAAAAACTTACAGCTTAAAAATTAAAATTTACTGAAATTGAATTTAGCCCTAGAAGAAGTTAACAATGGCAGCAGGCAGTTGCTGCCTGTGTCTCATTGTGAAAAACGAGGTTCACTTTCCTGGTAAAATTTAAAGAGTTTAATAAAAAGACAATAAGAGACAGAAAGCAAGCACAAGGTTAATACGGTTGACCTGGTACCTTGGCCGACCGGGTGTCTTGGCACTGAGCCAAGAGCACCCCTGGATACCTCTGAGGGACCCTTTAAATACTTTTTCTGTTACATCTGCCTGTTGCATATGCATAGGGTGTGATGCATATTCATCTTTTTCTAAGAAGAGTTTCGCATGGCCACTCCTTGGGCCCGCCTTTTTAGAGCATGCGTGTTCCTTGGCTGTAGTTTCCTTATCCCCTCCAGTTTGGGCTGTGTCCGTGCTTTCTTCAGACGGCAGGTGCTGATAACTGGGCATATCAATAGCAGGGTCCTCTTCACACGTTCGTTGGAAGTTATCCCAACCAAACAGACAGTTCAATTACAAGCACAGGTATATACCAGCTATCCCACTACTGTGTCTAAGTAAAAAGAACTATACAGCAGAGTCATTCTGACACTACACATATAACATTCACTACACATATAACATTCATCTTAATACTTGCGAAAAGCCAATATCATAACATGTATCTATAACATCATGGATGTAATTGTTTTGAAGTCACATAAACTCTTGTCGTCATACCAGTAGCATCTTTTTGGTCACAGAGCAGCTTCCCCGTTGGCCATGCAGCCTTGCAGTCCCTCTCAAATACACTTTAAATATTCTGGAGCGTTTGTACTAGGGCAAGCATTTTGTGTAGTTCTGGACTCCCAGTCTCGTTTACTTTGCTGGGTTTTACCTCCTCGGGCGAGTGTTTATGAAAGAGCAGAGCCTCCCCCCGCGGGGGTCAGGCAGCCCTGCGGGAGGGAGTGTGGGGATGAGCGGAGGAGGCAAAGGGGTTTTCCCGGAGAGCTGCCTCACACTGCGGGGAAAGCAGCGTGCACCGGGGAGCTGCCTCCCACTGCGGGGAAAGCAGCGTGCACCGGGGAGCTGCTCTCAGCCGGCGCGCCTGGGAACATTTCACCAGGCGCCTCATTCACAGCTCTGGTGTTTCTTCCCAGCCCAGCGCAGTTCTCTGAGCCCCATGCTGTTGTAGTTCCACGTGTGTTCCCGGTGAGCTGGCCCGAGCAGGAAGCACGGCTTCCCGGCACCTGGAGCGAGTGTATGCAAGGGAGGTAGGGCTGCTGCACTTGGCCTTGCTCACGTGTTTGCATCCCGTGGTCTCGTCCAGACTTCACAGGCTGCGGAGCTGCTAGCAAGGAGTGTTGCATTACAGCGATTTCTGCAAATACCACGCTACAAAATTAACTATTAGGCAACAAAATCAAGTATTAGGCCGTTTGAAATTTCTTTTGTGTATGTAAATAGCCACACCAAAAAGAAAACGACTTTTGTTTCTATTATGATAATGTAGTAAGAATGTAATGTAAGAATAAAGATTTATATGCGTGTGCCTACGTGTCTTTTCTGTGATACTTTACAAGACAGCAGCAAGTTTAATTGTATGTCACAAACTAGTTAAATTCTTATAACAGAAGCCACTGCTTTTGTTAAAAAAAACCCCAATATAATTCAAAATGTAATTCAAGAAGTCCTTTTAGCTTGGAATTGAATAGAAGTTTTGTTCAGTCTGCTTGTACTTGTGATAGAGTTGGGGCAGGTGTGTCGCCCAAGGTTTTCTAGTTTAACTACAGACGGTGTTTGTGTCTGGAGCAAGGACACTACCAGAGCCAAAGATTTGGTATTTACCATTGTCAGTAAGATGGTATATATTGTAATGGTATATGTATGGTATGATGGTATATATATTTGTGCTTATAAAAGGTAAGCTGTATGAAAATACGTAGCTTCTTTAATTAAAATGATATACAATCACATTCTTCAATATATAAACTAATGTAGCCTGAAATTTAGGGAGATTTTTCTTCTAACAAATAGCTGGCTTTTTTATGAATAATCCATGTTTTCATGTTTTTGTCTTGCATATGTATGCCAGTGTCTTGAGCTTCAGGAAGCTTTGGAAAAATGCTACCCAGCTGGGCTAACTGTGTCTTGTTGGGCAGCACTGTGGCTTCAGAGGCAAAGCTTTATAGAATGTCATCTTCCCTGCTTTTAGAGCTCTAATTTCCATGGCAGACTGATGCAGGGATGCTTGGTCTGGGTATTGAATTTTATATTTGCTTTTACCAACTATGCTTTCCTACTGTTTTCAGTCTTCTCACTTCTTCCAGAAAAAGCTCTATTATTATATATTTTAGCAGAATAGAGCCAAGGCAGGAGTTTTGCTTCTGGTGCAAGTGGTGACTGCTCTGAATATCCCCACTACTCTTTAGGAGGCCGATCCAGCTGGCAGCCTGTGGGCCTCTTCTCTTGCACAGAATAATTCTGGCCAGATCCCACATGAGCATGATTTTATCCTATCGTGCCTGCTCATAACCATGCAAGCTGCCTCCCTGCTCCTTTGCTTCTGGAATGTGGCACAACATGTCTGCCTCTGGAGATATGCCTATAGTGACATTTAAACAGAGATACTGCACCATAGCTTAGCCTTTGGAAAGATTCTACAGTCACACTACTGTTTTGCCCTCTGAAAACAAATGCCAGAAATGCCTTCAAATGCTAAGATTCTTTTTTTTCTTCTGGGTCTTTTTTGTTTGTTTGGGTTTGTTTTGTTTTGTTTTGTTTTTCTGGTGAGAGGTCTCAAAACTGGCTTAACAACTGATGTGCTGTTTTTCGTAAAAATACTCAGAAAAAAAGTTGTCAAAATCACCTTGTGGACTAGAAGAAAGCATGTGAAAGTTACCTAGGCTTGAAATATAATACATGTTAAATAACCATGTGTGTTAGCAAGTAAACACTAGATAGTTTATATTTCTCTCA
>WAAE01020235.1:0-17500 GCA_013400495.1 Nicator chloris | reverse complement strand
TGGGTAGCCACTTGCTTTTTAGAAGGATTACTTCATTGTCTGGCATGTGATTTTCTCTAAATGCTCTTTGATTGTAACCAAAAGTAAAAGTTAAACAGATACCATTATTCAAAAGTATTGCTAATATAGAGAAATTAAGGTGTTTTTCAACATATCAATCGTAATTAAGGTGGTTTTCAACAAATCAAGTATGCTACATCTTCTTTTTCTGTGCTGATGCTCAGCTTTAAAAGGTTTCCTTACATTTTTTTCTCTTGGAACACTCGGGGTAACTTTGTATGTTATTTCTCATAAAATAAACAGAACATTGTCACTGAGTGATGGCAACAGAGTGAACTGTGGTATCTGTGATATTGAAAAAAGTAAAAGGTGTTTGCAATCTTTGAAGAGGGCAGGATATATGAAAAAGAAATAGTAATAAATGTTGTATTTCTTCGCTCTACTTAGATCTCCTATATGAAACTTAAATTGTATATTCAGAAAATTAAAGTTTTGCTGTGGTTAATTTGAAAAAGGCATATCCCTGTGCTGCCATGTTTTGAGGAACTGATTTGTTGGGTCTAAAAAGTTTATTGGGGCAAAAAATTGTGCTTGATATGTCCGATGTAAAGTGATGTAACGATTGTCATGACTTGATCTGAAGATTTAGCCACGTTTTACAAGCTGAGGGTATCTGTCAAAAGAGAAATAGCAACTTGCATTTTGTTGCTGAGGAGTTAGGTTGATTTTGAGAAATGGAAATGCAGAACTCCTTGCTTTAAAATATAGGCCATTTCATTTGTGCTTTACCTCTGGACAAGCGTGCTGATTCACTTTCAGACTTCAGGATGCTTTTCAGAACTGATAGATGTGGAACATGAATCCATTCTTTATCCCTTGCTGCTTACTTTCTTAAGGGTAGACAGCACTGCTGGAGGCAAGGTCAGAATCATGCAACATGTGTCTAAGAAACCATGAGATGCCAGGCAGTGACCTTTGGCTTGGCTGTTTTTGAGCAGTCCTTATGAAGAGAAACAGAAATAACTTCTCTGAAAATGAAAGCTGTTGTTTTGGGGGGTTTTGTGTGGTTTTTGTTTGCTTGTGGTTTTTTAGACACTATCAAGTTCTTTAAAGAGAAATCAACCCATAAAGATATAATTTCAGTTTTCCATGCTGTATAAAATGTATGAAGAAGGAGGGTTTTTTTCCTTTCTTATGATATACTGACAAACACCTTTGGCCCAATGCTTCGTAGGTTTTAGAAAACATAAGGCCATTTCTCTTTGCGCTTTGTCGTCTGGTTTTGTGTCTGTAAATATGGGAAAAATTCTTCAAAAAAGTGAGATATCAGTACTCTTAATTTGTGAGAATATATGTGGTAGATGCAACTACTTCTGCAAAAAGTATGATGTGCTTCTGATTGGGAATTTCCACCTGCAAAAGAGACTTCTGAGCCCACTTGTTAAAAACTATCCTGGGAAGGGAGCTATTGATGATGCTCTTTTGAAGGTGGAAATAGCTGCTGGGGAGCCTTTTGAGTAAATATGTTATGAAGCTGATGCTCTTCCTGCAAGTCTCCAGGCATATGTGGTTCACAGTACTTTGGTTCTTGGCATACAGAAAACTGTTCCCTTGGAAGCTGAGGAGGATTGTAGTGACATAGCAGAGACTTGTTTTGGCAGATTTTATTTTTATAGAAACACTTGGAAAAGATGAGATAATATTAATTTCCTAGGAGTAAGATCCATCTTGAAGTATGGACAGCTATTTTCAACTCAGAAATTGTATCATACATCTCTTTTTTTTCTTTTTGGCTCTAGATTCCTTTAGCATCTTAGTAGTAGGCTGTTTCAGAGAACAGCTTTCACTTTTGGAAAACTTATGCCAAGAACAAGTTGTGCCAATGTTTAATATTTCTTTTGAATCTTTTGTATACGTACCTATTTTGAATAATAGGTACATGTACTTGTTTCCAGTTGCCTGTCTTCATTTCACCCTTTCAAGAAAAACATTTAGACTAATCCTTTCGAAATATTTCTCAGATTGTTCAAATAGGTATTGGTTGATATGTTCTTTAAATCATATTCCTGATTCCAGAGAATACAGAAGCCTGGCATTTATGGTTGCTGGTGGCTTTTGGTTTAAGTTTTTTGGGTTGGGTTGTTTGAGGTTTTTTTTTGCTTCCTAAGATGCGTTTTTTTTCTAAAATGGCTTATGTTGCTTTTGATATTTACTATGTTTTTTCCACTAGAAAGCTACTTGTTTGTCAAGAAATTATGATTTGAAACTATATTAAAATCACATACAGGGCAATAATTACTAAGTGTTATTATTCGTGTCAGTATTAAATAAAGGCAATATATCTGACTTAAGTAAACTTTTACATTAGGTGTTAGTAGGCTTTGGAAACAGGGTTATGTATTCCATGCATGTCTTATATAGGTACATGTAAGTAAAACTGCAGATGGAAATGGCTTTAGAAGTTGGAAGATTTTTTTCTTTGCCAGGTTATGTTCCTCGTGTTTTTATATCATAATTGGTTTAAAAAAAATCACATATCTAGGTGGATGTTTCAATTTGACTTTTTTTTTTAAGGCCTAAAGTCCAGAATAGATGTGAAATCATCTCATCATTTCATAAAGTCATCCNGTCTTATATAGGTACATGTAAGTAAAACTGCAGATGGAAATGGCTGTAGAAGTTGGAAGATTTTTTTCTTTGCCAGGTTGTGTTCCTCGTGTTTTTATATCATGATTGGTTTAAAAAAAAATCACATATCTAGGTGGATGTTTCAATTTGACTTTTTTTTTTTAAGGCCTAAAGTCCAGAATAGATGTGAAATCATCTCATCATTTCATAAAGTCATCCAAGTTTTGGGCCCCCAAATCTGATTACAGGATGACATATGCATTGTTTTCCCTGATATAATGCATGACATATTGTAATATGTAATATTCACCAAAATAAAACCTCATTCTTGCCTTATGGGTACCAGTAATTATTCTAGTAGTATCAAGTGTTCAGCAGTTTTTCTAAATGGGCTCAATTATGATATATTTATGTCTTGCTTCCCCTCAAACAGCCGCCTCTGTTTCTGCCTTTAAAAGTTCTAGTGGCTCTCTTTCAAACCCATGCTAACTATATTCCATCATTAGATATTTCTTTCATAATGTCTGTTAAGTAGCATGTCAATATATTCACTTCCTTAGGTATAGAAGTCCCTTTTTTTCAGTTGGGTTTTAAAATATTCCAGAGAGATATTCATCTTCTCTTTTCATTAATATATTGATTTAAGGCAAGACCTGGACCTGGCTGTAAGATATGCTCTAGAATAGCACAGGCCTGTACAGTAGATATGCTTCTAAGTTGCTAAAGGAACCAACACATTATTGAAATATGAAGCCTCAGAGTACAGCTGGTGCTTCCCAGATACATCTTCAGGTTGATGGGAATTGCTTTTCAGATGTACAACTCTGCTAGGAGTATGGCAAGGTGAGTGGAGAAGTTTTGAAGAACACCATTGCATTGCCTGTTGAAGAAGGAAATCATTTAAGATAGTTACTATCCACCCTGCTCTATAAGATTCTCAGGTTCTTCATTTAGTCTGGGACTGCTTTCACACAGTTCTTTGGAGCAACCATGAGTGTATTTGTGTTGTGCTCCTCAGGAAACAGAAGTGAACACGACTGGAGACCTAGACGAGCAATAGTTATTCCTGGTCAGCACCCTGTAGCTCTTACATCATGCCAAAGGCACAGTAGCCGTAGTAGATGCAGCATGAAGAAACTAAACATTGCTTCACTGATAGAAGGTTTTAGTGATAATCCAAAACATTTTTGGGATAGCTTGAAATGAGCTGGAAGTGGAAAGGTTTCTGTGGAGATTTAGTGTGATCGAAGAGTATTGAGGCAATATATCCTCCAAGCAAAACCATCTTTGAAGAGAGGGAAGAAAATGCTAATTATCAGAATAAAATTAGAGTCAAATATGATACAATTTTGAAGTCATCTTGAAAAATTAGTATTTCAAAGCCAGGAATTTCAGAGAAGCTGGGTAGAATGCCACTTAGCCACAGCTCAGTCTAATGCTAATTTAAAGCATTAATAAAGCCATCACAAAGAAAGGCAAAGTATCCTTTCTTATCAGGCAGCCAGTATATGAACATACTTTTGGTAATCCAAAAGCACTTCTGCCTTAGCTTATTTTTTTGCCAGTAGTGGAATAATTTCAAACTTGGAATAAAGATACCCTATGAAAGTAATAATATTGATCTCAATGCCAACATAATTTAAATTTTAGTATATTACATTTCTAGCATTTTAACACATTACATTTATAACTTTTCAAGATCATTGATTGCTTTCTCTCTGGTACCACTCATTAGGGCTTTTTTAAGCATAAAATATTTTCACTTCTAAACCTGACTTTTTTAACCAACATAGTGGAAGAGTCTTTATTTCGCCTCAAAGTCACTTGAGAGGGAGATCTGAGCTTCAAAAACGTACAAGAAGCAAGTCAGGTTATACCTTTTCCTGCATCTGCCTCTGTTGTGGCACACATACTTTTGCAGCCATGTGAGGAATGCTGCTGGGGAGCTGAGTGGGTTGGAAATACAAAAAGATGAGATGGCAGCTTTGGGTTATGGGAGGTCGAGTGTGTTGCTTTCCCTTCTGCAGAAGGGCAGTTGGGTCAATGTGTCAACTTGTAGGCAAGTACTGGGCTTTTTAGCATGGGTGTTGTAAACATGTGCTTTAGGCCATGAGATTAATCAACTTTCCTGTAATATTTGGAATTATTCAGAAAGTCCAACATAATAGGCCTATAGAATTGTATAAGGGGCTGGAAGTTTTCAGTGTGTGTCCCACAACTCTGCCACACTTCTTTCTCTAAAAGCAGGTTACAGGCTTTATGAGACTTAGCTATTGAACCTGTTTTCAGCATTTTTCTCTTTCTACACTTGAATTAGGCAATATCCATCAATAGTAATTTTCATTTGCATAGGGAATATTTGAGGCTTGATTTCCATGGCTTTCAAAACCACCACACCTCTTCTACAGAGAAAATTAGGTGCTTTTAAAAGGCAAAACTCGGAAGGTTTCAGTTAGTTGTTGCTTCTATTTCTTCTGTCGTCTTGGAAAATGGAAAAAAAAACCCACTAAAGAGCACTTTCCAGATTCCACGGTGGCTCATTTCCTTTAACTTGTCTTGCCAGTATTTTTCATGCAGCTTGCACTTAAAACTTAAATTTTATATGGGATTTTTTGAAGGAGATTTGATTTTTGTAATTAATTTAGCAATTTTTGTTCCTTTTATGTAATTTTGAAAACTTTACTTCTTCTATTGTGTTTCCCCATCTGTTTCTATGTGTTTTCTCACATGATATTATTTTCTACTCCTGATGCATTTACTGCTAAAAGAAACTGTATCTTCATGTGGGTAGTTTAAATCTTTTGTATTTCTAGGTAAAACTACTTTAGGGGTAGGCTCAATTCTCTGTGTGTTATGTTTTGATAAAATAAGTTACAATTTAGCTTATTCCCATACATGAAAACTAGAACCCAGAAAATGCTAAACTAAGTTTAAACTTAAGCCTACATCAGAGTTCAGGTACATTTCTACCAAAATAACCTTAACCTAGGCTGTGAGTTACAGAGTTACCATAAGAATAAATCAGTTTAGAATAACATAACTTGATTTCAGCATGTGGAGCATGTACTTTTCCTTTTTTCCTCTTCTGAGGTGAAAATGTGTTTATCTCTGAAATTTCTGGTGAATTCTAGTTGCTTCTGATTAGGATCTTTCCAGTGTAAAGAGGTAAAAAACCAGCAAAGGACATTATTCTTAAAAAAAACCCCAAAACTTTGAAGATTCATAGTAAAGTTCTAGATGAATTAATTACTTAATTCATAATACTTTTCCTCAGTGTTAACATTGCATTTTAGGTAAAAGATCACACTTTGTTTTGGAGGAAGGCTTTAGATATATAACCTATAACATGCTTAATAGCAGAGCCAGATTTTTGTGGGGATTCCTTGCTACTCTTTATGAATGAGTTTTCTCTTTCTATGCAAAGAACAAATCCAAGTCCTGAGGCCCAAAGAGGTTTTTCTCCTTTTTATTTTCTAATAGGTTTCATCGTGATTTTTTAATTTTTCTTTTTAATTTTTTATATGAGATGATAGCAACTTAAACCTTTTTACTTGTTGAGACCGTGTCATAATGCAATACTTTTTGACCATGTTCTTTTAGATATATGTTGAGGACTCTTTAATAGATAGTAAAATGTTTAATTAATTTCATGTTACTTGCAGTCACAAGGGATTTTGATTTGAAAGTGATACAACAATTCACTCAAATCACAACTGAGTTAGTGAAGTGCAACAATTGCACTATACAGTTGATAAAATATAAATGGAATTTAATTATTTAGAACAAGCTCAGCATCATGATTCTGAGTATCTCCCAGTCCCCAGAAAGGAATGTGTTTGTTGAAGTCAGCTGAAGGCCACAACTCTCTTCAGAAAAGAGGTACTTGGTTCATTAAGGGTTCCATATAACTCACATAAAGCTATCCAGCAAGCTCCCCAGTGGGGACCATATTCCTTCCTCCATCACCCTCTGAGTCCTATGGCATGAGCTGTCCTGCATGCCTGGAGCTCCAGACTAGCAGCCACAGTGGAGTGAGGCAGATGTCCCAGGAGGTGTATCCCAGCTCAGCCCACTTGCCTGGAGTCTGCTGTTGCATTGGGAGTTCATCAATCACTCACTGTAGGTGGAATCACAGCAGGCAAAGTCATTTGCTGAGGGCATGACTGAGCTCTGCAGTAATGTTAGCAATGAAACAATAATTTAAACACCTATTACAGTTATATGAGTAAAAGATACCCTTGATTATAGGATGATAATTTCTAAGCAGATCCAGTACATACAGAAGTGACATTATTTTAACCAGAAGCTAAAGCTAGCTAAAACTAACTTAACCCCTGAAACTCATTTTGTTTTGCTCTGGGTCTACATTCCTTTCATTCAGGGACAGGCACTTAGGCAAACAGTAGAAATACTTTGCTGATACAGTCAGTTTGTCTAAAACAAAGGCACCCTTGGGTTTCCCTTGGCAGGGAGATGAGTCTGGCTTCCTTTTCAACATTTGTGATCAATCATGCCATTATTCTTCCCTGAGCCTTCAGGTCATGTAGCCTGTATTTATCACTTCCAAGCATTCCTTCATTGAGGGTGTCTAAGTGAGTGTGTGTGGGGAGGGGGCGTCTTTGATCTGTTAAAGCTCTTTGGGCCCTTATTTTACAACACTTGGTTGGAAAATCTAGTTTTCTCCTGTGCAAAAATTTACCTTTTTTGGGTGAAAATCCCTTGTGACACCAACTTTTGTAAGCAAAAACCTGCCACTGTATCTACTCAACAGCATACAGAGTAAAACTTCTGTTTCTATTAGTATTCCCTCAGTTTCTTCAGTCTAGATTGTAACACAGCACATAACTGTTTGTAGTCTATTTTCTTAGTTACTTCAAAATGTGAGCTGTACTTGTCAAATTTCATCTCTCTTACTTTAGTTGCCACATTTGTTTTTCCTGGATTTCTTAAAAAGCATTATTCTTTACATGTTTCAGACTGTCCCATGTCTTATGCATTACTAGCTCCTGTCTGTGTTGAGCTTTCCTTACTCAGATTTCTAGTGCCCTCCAACATAACGATCTGAGGAATCTGAAATGACATTTTGCTGCTTAGTGTGGTATTCCATCACTCTAACCTTCAATTCATGTTGCAGTGTTATCCCATGGTCACCATTATCCATCTACCGCAACAGTAACACGGTGCAATTATGTGCCTGACTGTGTAAAGAAGATTTAAATTGAGCTGTTTGTATACCATTACCAACCTCTTCATCCAGGAAAAATTGTAGTTCATGTTCACATAGCTAGGCAATTTTCAACAGATTCCTCCATCACCCTCTGAGTCCTATGGCAAAAAATTAAAAAAAAATTAAAAAAAATTTTAAAAGGCACAGAATGGGAAAATTTTCCAACTTTATCTGTTCATTTCTACGTATTTCATAATCTTCAGAGTCTTGATGTAAACAAGTCAGTTTAAGAATTGCACTGTATATTGTCTTGAAAGTGGTAAATATTTTGTGCAGCCCCTATATGATTCCAGTAGAATAACACACCTTGGTAAAATCCTATTTATATTTTTAGTGTGTTGTTATTTTCTGGAGTACCTCGGTGCTTTAGGTTTTACAGCTAGTACCCCTGGAAAATATTGTTTTCTTATTTCGAAGTAGTTGCAGATTTTTCTCTTCCTTTTTTATTTTTCCTGTACGTAGTTAGATCCGTCTTTGTTCAGCTCATTGTCAATGTAGGTCATTATTTGATGCTTTTGTTGACAGACCTCTTGAGGGTAAATACATCTGATGCTATAAATAGGGCTGATTCTTCATAATAAGTCAGCAGATTCACTTGGAAATTCTCAGCTTTGTAGTAGGTTTGATGAAATGGACGATCTACTGCATTCTTCTGTCACTCAGTAGCATAATCATGTTTAATTAATTAATATCTTCAAAACTGTGACATTCCAGAATTTAGTACTTTTGAATTAATACAGGATTGCTAATTTTGCTTAGAAGGTGAAATGGACTCCTTAAATTATCTCTTTTTTAATTTTGTTTTTTAAAACTTCTCTTTTTATTTCACAAAGCAGTGCTTGCACAAGAAAACTTGTTCCCACACATTTTATGCTGTTCTGTTTGTTCCAGATCTTAGAAAATAGAGGATACTATTTCTCTTACTGTATCTTTTCAGTAGCCTGCATTGTGAAAATAGATGATTCTTCGGATTAGATTTTTGTTTAGCACAAATTGTGTCAGAGACCAGCCAGACAGTACTCATTCTTGTCACGAAGTAAGGTAGCTGCATTGTACAGCTCCAAGATGCTGTTCTACTGGCTAAAAATTTTCAGGCATGGAAAAATCTGGGACAGGTTGTGTTTTCTGTACGGCTACAACCACAGGAATGGAGGTGGGAGCAGCTCTGTCTGCGACATGTGCATCGGCACCATTTCGAAAACTTTGACCGCTCTGTGTGGTGCTGAAGCTTTAAAAAGCCCAAAATTATGTCATTTTCACATTCTGTACTAGTCCTTAAATGCTTATATAAACAGTTATTGGGGGTTAGATTTGCTTGTTTTTTACCTATAGAATTTTTTACCATAAGTTGCTAGGAAACTAACTGTATACTTATAGGTACTTTAGCAGAACAAAGTGGCCAAAGGAGAGGAGTGTAGCACCTGCCTACACTTCTTTTGTCTCTGGGAGTTTTCTCTCTTAGGGGGAGGATACCACAAGACTGAGCTGGGGTCAGCTGTGCTCTTTTGCTCTCGGCATTGGAAGGTGGACGGCCAAGCTGCTGCTTACTGTGGGGAGGATTCACTGTCACCACCAAAGTCCAGTCCTACCTAGGGATCTACCACCATCTGCTTGTGTGTCCAGGAATTCTGACCTCGCCTTCTCCTGCCCTGCTGGATCTGGGCCACGTCTGTCCCATCCCTGCCTCTTCTTTGGTGCTGCTCTGGGTCTTTTTGCNTGTCACAAGGTTCCTGGTTCTGTTTTGTTGTTGATGCTGTAGATGTTGTTTTGTTTGCCTTGTTATACACACTAGGAAAAACCTGTTATTTTCATCTCCATACCTTCGCCTGAGAGCCCCTTAATTTCAAAATGATAATTTGGAGGAAGGGGGTTTACCTTCTCCATTCCAAAGGAGGCTCTGGCTTCCCCTGGCAGACACCTGTCTTTCAAACTAAGACAACAGTGAATCAATTCTTGAGATTAAATTAGCAATGTATTTTCATCCTACATGCACAACAAATGTATCATGGAACCAGGTACAACACCAGGCAAGCACCTCTGTCTCTGAAGGTGGGACTGTGGTGCATGCTAGACTGAGAAGCATTGTAGGTAGGGGTACAGACCTGTAAGGCTGTAAGGATTTGCCAAAATGCCCCTCACAGCCAAGAGGCAGCACCAGCATTTACCCCAGAGTTTTGTCATGCTGAGGCTGCAGGGGGACTGAAGAGTTGGAACCTGAACAGTTGTCCATGATAAATCTGATAGCCACTGATCTGATAGTCACTGAGGTGTGAACCAGTGCCTGTTGGCTGATTCTGAATTAGCATTGCTGCTGGTGTTGTGCTTTACCTGCCAGATTCCCTGTCAGAAACAGAAATATAAATTAATGGATAGCATATGCCACAGCAATGCCTATCTAAATGCAGAAGAGCTAAGTTAATAACTTAAATAAATTATTATTTATTTAGTAATACATGAATATTTAAAGGCTGATGAGAAATCCACTAAGTGGTTTCCCTTTGATTTTAGAAGGTGTACAGTTTATTCCTAAAATTTTTTAAAATAAAAACAAGTAAAAAGTCCTTTCTGCACCAGCGATGTGTGAGTGGTATGCAACTGTTTTTCCATATTTAGCATGATAAATTGTCCAATACTTAAAGTCTTAGCTAGATTGTTTGTGTATGAAAGAGAGAGAGGACATTTACATTGTTACTAGTTTTAGTGCACTTTGGTTTGCAAAGGCCATACTTAATTGTGCTTTATTTAAAGGATGAAAGGATTTAAAGAAATCTTTATATGAAAGGATTTAAAGAAATCTGTGTGATTGTCATCAATTTTGTCAGAACAGAAACAAGTGCATTCCCTCCTCTTTTCATCTTTTTTGTCTGTGGTGAGATTCATGTGAAACTTACTCTTCTCAGTTTTTCCCACTGCATACAATTTTGCTTCTGATTTTCTTGTGTTGACAACTTTGTCTACTCCCTCTCAATTAATCTGTGGTCATGCAAAGAGCTACCTTATGGCTTCCTACACTAAATTTGAATGGTATATAGAGTCCCTTTTTCGTTGTTGTCTTTTATTTCATGAGGTGGGCTGTTAATCTATAGCCATAATGCAACCTTGATAGGTACAATTAACAACCTTTATGAGGTCAACTACACCCGTTACTGTGGTCTAACTTATACATCTCAATGTTTACCTTTTTTTTTTAATACAGTCAATGGTTCCTTTTAATGTAGCAGTGCACAGGTATGCATACAGAAAAGTAAAATATTTTATAAAAAGAATATTAATTTGTGTCTGTTCTGTTCAGTATTTTAGATACTCATGAAGATTTCCATGTTGTGAAACTTAAGTTTGACTTTTCTTTTTTAGTTGATTTCTTTGATCCCTAATCTGCATTAATAATCTTCTTTACTTGAAAATGGAGAAATAAGCAGAGAGGTTGTTTAAATTCTCATCAATGATTGTGCTGAGGCATGAATGGACTGACTAAAGAAAAGTGAAAATCTTCAGATTAACATTGAAATGGGTTGTATTAACGTTGACAAAGATGTGCAAACTACTCAAATTAAAATAATTCTGATTTTAATCTGAATATTCTTGACATAGACCTTCCTAGTTGGGTGAGTTTGTTTTTAGGATTTATTTTCTATGTATGTACTTGAAAGAGTAATCAAACGGTCGCATCAGCGTGTCCTTGCAGTTATGGTCTAATATTACCTTTTTTCCCTGGAGTTCAAGATTAATTGGTTTAGATAAAAAAAGCCATGCAAATTTTAAAATGTTTCTATTCATTACTAAAAAGCATAGTATGGGAAAGATTACTTCAATTCCATTCATTTCCTAGGTAAATTACAAAATTAATCATCAGCTGTATGCTTCCCCCCGCCCAATGTCAGACTAGTTACTTTATAGCAGGAAAAAACTCATCTGTTTTAATTTCTTTTCCTGCAATATTCCCTGAAACTTCTAAGAAATTTTTCACCTGCATTACCTACTGGATAAAAGTTTCTACATGTGACGCCTTACGTCAGTGAAGAAAAAGCCTACACCATTCCTTCAAAGAACACAGAATTTATTTCCTAACCTTATGCTTATTATGATCTTTGAGTTCAAATTTGCTGTAGTGCTTCATATACTGCCTTTAATTTCTCCTTCATTATTTCTGGAGGAAGTAAATTGAAATCAGGAAGGCCAAAGCCTACCTGGAGCTGAATGTGAAGGCATAAAATAACAGGAAAGGATTCTTCAAGCATTTTCCAGAGGGAGCTCAGGAAATTTGCAGGTTCGTGGTTGAATGTTGGAGGCAATCTAATGGTGAACATAGAAACATAGAAAAAGCAGACATTTTCTTTTTTTTTTCAGTGGTTCCCAGACAAGGGAACGTACCACGGCAGAGACACAGGTTCAGGACTGTTTAGTAGAAAATGGATGTATTCGGCTTCTTGGGGGTCTATGCCAAGACTAAAAAGAGCTCATTTAAGTACAGGACTGTAAGGCAGCTGTCATCCAAGAGGAAACACAGAAAGTGAGGAATGTCCTGAGAACTAGAAAGAGACTAACCTTACAGCAGCTTTTACAAAAGTGAGGAGAATGGTACAGGGTATGCCAGGTCAGTGTCAGTCTCCAGGAGGATCATGGAACACATCCTCTTGTTTCTAGAGGAAGGACAAGTGTGCCTGGAAAGAGTCAGAGCAGATTTCTGCAGTGCAGTCAGTGTTTTATTTGACTATGAATGAGGGGAGCACATGTGGTATGGTGTAAACTGTAACTTTATTAAGGCTTCTGATTCCTTCTCCCACACTGTTGTCAGCAGTAAGCTGAGGAAGCATGGGCTGAGTATTGAGTGGGCTGAAAATTGGCTGGACTACTGTACTGAAAGAGTAGTAATCAATATTCTCAACTAACCAATTGACCAACTATCAGACAGTAAGAAGTGATAATACCTCAAGGGTTGATTCTGGCATGCCTGCTACTCAATTCTGCAGTGACTTGGATGACAGAACTGAACAGAATGCACTCTCAGCAAATTTATGAATGATACTAAATTAGGATGATGCTTGGAAAGCCAGATTGAGCTTCAGTCTTAAATCATTCTGAGACCTTGAATGAACTCAGGACTTAGCCAATAGGAAACTCACGTATTTAAAAAGGAACAGATTGAAATTCTGCATCTGAAGTGGAACAACACCATGGCTGGGAAGCACCTGTCTGAGTCACAGCCCTGCTGAAAAGGACCTGTGATCATTAAGAATGTCAAGCTGAATAGGAGCCAGCACTGCAGACAAAACTTGCCGTGTACTGAGCTGCATTAGAAGGAAGGAGGAACATGACTGGCAGACTGAAGGAAATTTTTACCATCCCTGCTTGGAGCTGCTTCTTGCACAACAGTGTGTCATTTTTGTAACCCCCAATACAAAGAGGATGTTGAGAAACAAGAAACAGTCCAAGGTACTAAACTGATTGGAGGCATAGAGAACATGAGGTAATGGGAGAGGTTAGGGAGCTGTGGTTCTCGGGGAGTTGGGCCAGGTGAAGCAGAGGCTAAGGGTGTGAGCTTAGGTTAGTTCAGAATATCATCAAAAGGAGAGACAAAGATGATGGCACCAAACTTTTCATAGTAGTGGTATACAGTTTAGCAGGGGGCAATACCATGAATCACAGCTTGGGGAGTTCAGACTGGACACAGGAAAATTTCCTTCATGAAGAAGTTACTGTAGTAATGGAAGAGGTGACTAGAAAGGCTGTGAGTTTGATCTTTTCCAGTCAACTGCATAAATTCTGATCTGGTGTTGGAAATAATCTTATTTTTAGTGGGACGTGAGACTAAGTGACTTCCAGCCAAAATTTCTGTGATTCTGTAGTGATTCTTTGATAATGTAGAATTTATTGAAATTATGATTTAAGTATTTTTTATGTACACCATGGAAAATAAAATGTGAGGGAGGACAGTGTAGCTTAACATTTGCCCCATTGTGATTATTTAGCTTTTAATGCTTTCAAAATAGGATAGAAACTGAGGATAGCTGATTACTGAAGAATAATCTCAATATTTTTCACTGTTTATATTAAGTGACAAGCAATGAAATAGATCAGCCAACAGAACTGGTGGATAACGGGGAAAATTAGCTAACACAGAGTAGAATACTGGACGATTTTGATAAGATTTAGGTTTTTTTCACCCCTGGAGATGTCATCTATCTTTTTTAATAGGTTTTAGACATCAAGTCTATAATTCTCAAACTCTACCAGATCATAATATTTGCAAGAGATAAACATGTGGAAATAAATAAATAGTTTCTTGATGTTAATAAATAAAAATTTTCTTGATGTTATTATACAAAAGTGTAAAGGTAGCCTCACATTTCGATTTGATATCCTTTCTGTCAAACTTTGTATGACTGATCCCATCTTTTCACAATGCCTTAGATTTTTAAATTATTTTTTACAACTTGGAAAAGTAGCATTTACCTTTATTGCAGAGAGTTTGCGTGTCTATGTACAAGAAGAGAGACAGCATAGGTCCTTAAGGGAGATAAGGCACTTTTCTGTCAGTTGCTTATGTCAGGTTGAATATCTGGAGAAGAGCAAAATAGGTATGAAAACGATGTTACACACTTTAATATGGCAAAGATTCCTATCTCATGAGGGCTGAACCTTCCCTTCAGAGGATTCAGAGCTAATTCATAGAGACTTTGCATCTCCCCACGTGGCTCGGATCTCAGGTCACAGGAAATAAGTCCAGGCAGGTCAGTTAGGCCTTCAGCAGGAAAATTAATCACCCCATAAGCTGCGTGTAGCATATCAATAATTAGGCTGGAAACCAGAGCAAGATATTGCCACTAAAGGAAATGGAGTGAGTTCATGTTGCTGCAATAAGCTGGCTGTGTGTGACTGCTTGATCTCAGTGGCACAGAGAACAGTCAACATTTTGAAGGCAGGATCAATTCTGCAGGAGACTATTCTTTGTGTTAATCCTCAGATTCAGCAAGGTATTATTTCCTGGTGTTTGTTCAGCTCTCCCTAGAGCTGATGGAGAAATACAATGTAATTGTTGCAATGATGGATTTTAGGATATAGTATGTTGATTGTTATCTTTTTGATACTGACGTGGTTGGCATGAAAATACATGACTGTTTCCAGTCAGACACAGCTCTTGTTCTTTTAGCAGTTATTTATAAGAAATTCCAGTGTCAGCATGCCACATGAGGATTTCAGGCAACAGAAGTGTGATTGTGGCCAAATTCTGCCGACTTAATCAGACTATTTATACAGTAGACATATACCAATACCTTTCCCTGCCCTCCTTCCTTAAATCCTAAGAAATGCTTGGTGCTTTAAAGAAAATCTGTACTTTAAGGGCTTTTGTGAGCATCTTGTCGTTTACTGAGATGCTATTCAACAGTGCTGTTTTACCTTTTGTGCTACTCTTAATGAGTATTGTTGTTCAATTCTGGGCCATACCCTATAATCCAATGTATTTGAGCAATGCCCAGAAGGGGGATGTAATAATAATAAAACTTTCTGCAGAATCTGCTGCAGCTAATGTACATTGTCTAATGTGCAAACATTTTCTACAGCAGTCTGTTCACAGTTAAAGTTTACTTTCTCCAATTCCTTCTGTTGCATCACTATCAGTAAAACTGCTGTTCTCCATTTTCATGTGCTTGTAAAGCCTTACTGTCTTCAGCAAGTTTCTGTGTTTTTGGATGAAAGTAATTTTGCTACAGTGTTCTTGGTTATTACATGAATGAAGATGCTTTCTGACTAAGATGCTGCCTAGCTTTGGATTACAGATATCATCTAGGGTTGCGTTATTTTTTCAGTAGGTTTTGCATTTCTGCTAGTTAATTTTAGCTCAAACGAAGTTGTTATTCTACAGCACAAGAATTCCTATGCAGTTATCATGTTTGTAGCTCAATTTTTTTTCTTTAGTGGGATGTATTTAATTGCAGGAAAGATTTGCATAGTGCGTTAAAAGCTTACTTTTCTCCGTTAGCATTTTATTCCCAACACAGGAAAATTCTTTCCTATTGCTAGGACCTATGGATGCTGTCATGCAATTTTTGAATTAGAATAACTTAATCTTCAGTGTCTTTGACACTTTCATAATATGTTAGCACAATCTCCAGAAGCACGTTTTTGTAAACAAGATTTTTTTATCTGCATACTTGTGTAATGGAACAACATAAATAATACAGGTGCAGCTCTCTCTCAGTGGCTTGACAGACAGTCAGTATCTGGGAGGTCTGGTACTGAGTTGGTTAATATACTGAGGAGGACCTGAGGTGGCTTCATGTGATCAGAATTCCCCATTAGTTTGAGCACTTGTAGTCTCAAAATGACATAAATGAATTTCTTCTAGATCCCAGCATGTGTTGAATGGCTCACAGAGGCTTGGTGCTCTACCTGTCTCTTCTTCACCTCTCATCTCTTCACAGTTCCCTAGGTGCAAGACTTTGTAATGTTATTTTGCTGTCTTCTGGGATTCAATTCCCTGAACTTCATTTTCTCCATGCTTCAAAGTTGCCTTTGTTAGACCAAGCTGTGTTCAGTCTTCTGAGCTATGAAAAGTATTAAAGGTATCCAGCTGCAGGGATGCTAGAAAACCAAATTATACGAAAAGAAATTATACAAAAGGAGATCATAAAGCACATCTATTTGTCTGGATATGGTAAATATGAAATGATCTTACTTCTTGGGCAGGAAAGAGTTACTCAGTTCTTGACCTCCCTGTCATACTCTTGGTGTATTTAGGCATCTGGGAAGTCCTTTCTTGTGTGCTTGTTTACCACAGAGGATGTGGAGAACAGGCAGACTGATGTAGCTGTATCCGTATGAATAGCTAGAA
Source organism: Nicator chloris (assembly GCA_013400495.1). Taxonomy (NCBI): domain Eukaryota; kingdom Metazoa; phylum Chordata; class Aves; order Passeriformes; family Pycnonotidae; genus Nicator; species Nicator chloris. The sequence goes on along the minus strand of WAAE01020235.1, from coordinate 812 downwards.
GTTAAATTTTCAAGCAATTTCTCTGGAAGTATTATAGTGAAAGGAGAATAATCCTGCAGATCTTTGAGCGTAACTGTGCTCACCTGAACATCATAATACAGCTGGCAAAGCTACTTGTATGAACTGTTTGCCAGTCAGAGGGCTTAGAGATTTGAGTAGAATCCTGATTTTAATTTTGAAGAGATGGCTTTGAAGGCTGAGATTCAAATGATGTTTAAGTTAATTCCTGAAAAGAAATCCTTTCATGGAAGTACAGGAGCAATTTTAGCATATAAATTTCCAAATGTAGATGATGTAATATACAAATCCTATGACTTTTTACATCAGCTTTCATTTTTTTTTACTCTTGGAACTTACTTTTCTGTTTTAAAATGAAAGCAGGATATATTTGCATAATTTTACACAAATTTTAAATACAGCAAATAACTTGTATGTGAATATTTTATACTAACAGCTTACATTATCTACCTTAAAGTATGTAACATGTTGTTTGGCTTTTAGAAGGGTTTTGTCTAGTTTTTCATAAATTTCAAACTTGAGATGGGTTTCAAATTTAAGACATCTGTATCTGAGATATGTTTTTGTACAAGAATTTGGAAATTTCCTTTGTATTTTAAAAAACTAAAAAGCCAATAGAATGCTAAAAGTCTAGTACAGTGCTGAAAAAGTCTAAATCGAGACATTAAGTTAATGCCTCATTAGAGTTTTGAGAAGGAACATTTGTTATTTCTCTCTTGGTAAAAAGCACATTTGCTTTCGTGACTTTCAAGGTATTTTGGTTGGTTGACTGGCTGGTGGTGGTGGTGGGTTTT
>WAAE01020233.1:0-43096 GCA_013400495.1 Nicator chloris | reverse complement strand
AGAGTTGAGGCCTAGAATGCAGTTAGGTTTTTTTCAGGAAATGAGTGAATCAGCTACTGACTGTGTCTGTGACTGTTTAAATGTTCTGTGTGGAACTGAAGTATCAGTGAAAGAAATAGAAGGGAAGCTCCTTTTAGAGTGATTTTAAGACCTAGAATTAAAAAAAAAAGAACAGTTGTGGGAGCGGTTGGTTTAAATCTTTGATCAGTGGTTTATAAAATCAATTTAAAATAGGATCACTTAGTGCAGTACAAGTTGTGTATCTCAGGCTGTTGTCTTGCCAATGTTCAAATAATTCTGGAAAGCTTCGGGAATGCTCTGCACTAGATATTCCCAATTATGGTGCTGAGAGCATTTTTCTGGAAGGTGAGGGAATTGGATTTTTATTTTCCTTGAACAGAAAACACAAACCCTTGACCTTGCACTTCTTAAGTGTTGTAACCCTCACATTTGTGAACAAAAGGCTGATAGTATTAATGCCTCAGAAGAATTGGGAATCTTGCATTTGCTTTTTTATGTTTTACTTTAAAAATACTTGGAGACTGAATTTGGGGTTGAAATTAGTCACACTTTTTTTTTTTCATTTTTTTTACTAAGAAAATAAAATCAAAACCCAACCCCAATCCAAATTCTAAGGAAAACTTGCTTAGCAAGTGCTAGATGGGTGCCTTGCTGTCTGTGCTGGATTTTGAGCACTGTGTTTTATAGGAGGATGAGTGGAAGGACAATTTCTAAAATAAGTGCAGCAAGGTTCATCAGAGTTTTTCTACTAGAGACCTTTAAATTACCCAAAGACTCCTTGTGACTGTATGAGCCAAAATCAACACCTTAAACATGAACCGTAAATCAATGGGTAGCTAGTTTAGGTCAGGAGGCACAGAGGTAGTAGTCAGCAGGAGAGGAATAACCACTTGTGCACAAACTGCAGTTTTATTTTGCAGCTGTGTGATATAGCCAACCTCAAAATAACAGCAGCGTGAACTAAAGGAGTGAAGTCCATCTGGAGCTAAAAGAAAAGTTTGTAGCAAGTGATAAAAGGAATGCACTGCACATTTGCTTTGACTGAGAAATATTTGCTCTGATAATGACAAGAGAAGCAGTAATTTTTAAGTTAATTAGATTCAGCCTTTCTTTTAATACCATTTGGTGTACAGAGCAGGTTACCTAAAGGTGCAATTCTAAACCTCAAAAGAGAGGTTCCCACAGAGAGCAGGTGACCTTATGGAAATTACAACATGTAATTCATCATAGTTAATGTGGGTTTGGACTACATGACTGGAGAGGTCTCACTCATAGGCAGTTTGATAACAGGTTCCCATTGTCAGTAATAATTTATACAAAAAAGAGAAATTATAATATGCTTATTACCTCTCTTCCACATATAAAGCAGATAATTTTTTCAGGCAGATGCCTGACACATAATTTACAAGAATCTTTAAAATGTAATTTAAAAGTGCATGCAGTTATTTATAGTAGCCTTAATATATTAAACTAAGACTTTAAAAATAATTTTTAATGTACTTGTAGTACATCTACATCTGTCCTATAACGGAATCTCTCTTGTTCTGTGTTGTCTTATTTTTTATTTCCTTTAATGTGAACTTCAAAACTGAGCAGCTTTAACAAGTGTCTGTGTAATAGGCACTTGGGTTCTAAGGTAATCGAGGTGATGACAGCTGGTTAGACTTGTATTTAAACAAAGTTCTATGCTGTAATGCTGCTCTGTTTGTGTTTGCATTATTAGACATTGGTTTTAGTCTTAATTTATTGTGAGATTCTCAGGAGTTTCAATTACATGATTTCATGGGCTTTTTTCCGTCCTGCTTTCTGTACAGAGCACATCATGAGCACTGAAGGAGTGGTTACTTCATGTTACAGTTTGGCCCTGTTTCAATAGGATGCTCCATGTTTTCTCTATTTTATTATGTCCCACTTGGAAAACAAAGGGATTCCCTCCCCTGCCCCCACCCATGGAAGTTTTTTGTTGTGCCTGAGTAATTTTCACAGCTGCAGGAGATGGGAAGGTGATGCTTTTCCCAGTTTAAAGATGAGGAACTGAGGCCAGGAAAAGGTGTAGACAGAAGTACGTAGAAGTACCTGATAACTTTAGGAATTCACTATGAAACATTTGGGTTCTGATTTTTCGGAATACATAACATCTTCTGTCTTGAAAACAACAAACTGACCTCAAATTCAACTGTAAGTTCAAGTGGAGAAGTAGAGATCAGATGGGTGCTGCTCTTAGAAATACGTGAAGCTGTATCTCTCCACAGCTGTTAGTGACATTTTCATCTTTTAATCACTGTTGAGCTGTTGCAGGACTAGGGATAACTAGCTGAAAAAAAGGGATGAGAGAAGCTTCCAGTATGAATAATGTGGGCTTATTCTGTCCTAAAGCAGAAAATAATCTGATGATACTTGAAGAAATGTGTTACCGCTGACTTCTGTCCTCCAATTTTAAAAAGTATTTCTCTCGCATCTTGCATAACCTACCTGAATTTGTGAGCTAATATTTTCTTCTACCTTTTTAATTATGCCTCATACACTGTGCACATTATAGATGATGCAATAAATAAGGCAGGGACAGGTCAGACTATGTTATCCTTCATGGTGTAATCCTGATTGATCCATTCATCCATGATTTGAATGAGACATAGATTTTTTTTTTTAGAGAAAATATGACACATAATATTATCATACTCTAAGGTGTATGCACAGAGAGGCCAAGCTGAAGATCAGAGGCAACCTTCTCTGTCACTTTCTAAATTTAATGCTAGATTATTTTTAACCTGAATGCTCTTTTGACATTGGGGCTTCTTCTGTGCATGTAATAGCTTTCACTTTCCAAAAAGTAAACTGCAGCTGAACTTGGGGATCTTGATTTTGTGAGAGTGTGACTCAGTGTAGCTCTCTCTGCTTGTAGAGATGAATCTTAAATTAAACCATTTACTGCCTCTGTCAAGGATTTGTTCGTTATGCTGCCTCCATGTTCTCAGGGCAGAACTGCAGGGATTCTCTCTGCTTCCTCTTACGTCTGTACCAGTGGCCCTCAGCCTGGTGTTCTCTTAGGATGCTTAACATGCTTGTCCTGTTTGGGAGTTTGTAGATGCGTGGGAAAACAAAACTGATGAAGTGTTTGATTTCCAGATGTTTAGCAATAAGCTTTGGAATTCTTTTTCCCGTCCAGGGATCTCCTGAACCTATTGCAGTTTCTGCCTGCTAACCTGCAGTGAATCTAGAGTTTTTGTTCAGTCTCTTCTGGAGGTTATGTAAAATTTTTGTGGGCACTGGTACTATTGTAAGGAATTCAAAGCATCTGCTAACTGTTGCATATGGAAATGGAATTTTTCCAATATGGAAAAATATTTTTTGTTTGATTATTTTAAACCAGATTCTAACAAGATTGGTCATGCAAGTCCCTACTTCCTGAATTGGGGCTTATCGCATGTTCTTTCTTTCTCTTTTCCTACCCAAGACTTATTTATTTTCACATTTGCCTGATTGCAGCTTCTCATCTGTCGTTCTGTCTCCCAACCTCTTGCATTCCCACCATTTTGCTCAGTGGTTGCATTGCAGTTTGAATTTCTGTGTCTAGACTAAAGGACTTCAGCAAGTGCTAAAGTCTCTTGAATCTCTCTCCATGCTCCTCAGTGCTTACTTTGGTAAAATGAGTGACCTCAAGTCAGACTCATGTTCTCTCTGCATGAAATTCTGATGCTGTGCTGGACAGGACATGGATTTCACTCTCTCTTCTGGTGTATGGGTCTGATTCCTTTGTGAACATGCACCTTATGGAGGGAAGTAGTGGCAAGAGCTGTTGCTGATTTAGTTGAGTATGTGTGAAGTCTCTTCCATGCTGTAATGAATGGGACTGGGACCTCCTTGGAAGGATGGAAAAAATTCACCCTTGTCCTGGGGGGCTATTGGCCATGGCCAAGGGATTTGTCCTAGGAGAACTTGGCAGCCAAGTAGCAGCCTGAGGGTTGGGGACAGATTGAGAGACTACAGGTTAAGGAAAGGAATTGGTGAGCCAGGCCTCAGGGCAGGACCAAAAGCCTCCTAGGAACCAGAAGGGAGCATGCAGAACTGCTTGCACTGCAAAGTCACCACAGCACCTGAAATAAGGCAAATCCCTACTGCCAGGCATGAAGAATTCAATGTGAAGTGGGAGCTTTATTTAATAAAGCCCTACTTTGTGCTCTCTCACCTATGATTTTTCTCTCCCTAGAATTAACTATCCTACATGGTAGTCTGATGGAATCCTAATTTTTTCTTTAATTTAAAGAAATTCTGCAATTCTGGGGTTTTTCTCCTTTCTTTTTGAGTCAGTCCAGACACGTGCATATTCTAGGTGTCATTTTTGTGGATGCTGAAATATTATGGATGGATTTTTGTGGGTGGCAAAATGTATATGCCTGGCACAAAAGTATTCCAAATTTGATATTTTTACTCCCAAAACACGGAGCTGTAAAAAATTCCTGCGTAACAAGCGTTCCAGAATTTTGTTACCCATGGGCTAAGCCATTTGGGCTGTTGGCACAGGGAAATTAGGAAAAAAAAAATCTAAGGCAGATAGTTGGCTTGGAAAATTGCATTCAGAAGCTCTGAAATTTCACAAGATTGGAAGAGTGGAAAGCAGCAATCTCTTACAGCAAAGATCCATAGTCTGCAGTGCCAGTGCCAAAAGCAGCATACAAGGCAATTTGAATAATATGCATTTTTGCATAATGTGATGTGGGTCTGAGCTGCAGCCTTGTGAGGAAAGCTTGTGTGAGATATCCTTGCTCCCAGCTCCTGGTTCAGCACCGACACGTGGGCCAGACTCTGCCATTAGGTGGTCACTGGTGTCTGATTGCTCTGAGTTTCCACAAGCCCTGGCTTCTAATTTGAGACACCAGAGTAGGCTGGTGCTCCACTTGTTCAGATTGCCCTTGAGATGGAAAGTGTCAGACAGCTTTGATAACGAGTTTGCTCCTGTCTTTGCATATTGCTCCTTTTTGTGTTCTAGATGTCCAACCAACTTTTTAACTTAGCTGTGTTTAATAGCTTCAGCAGTTCTGAAAGAGATGCTGAGACTGCTTTCAGATGGAGTTGGTTGTTCATGTATTAAAAGTAGTGGATATGATGAAAAATATAGCCCAGCATTTGTAATATAAAGACTTTTACCAAGTAAGGGAAATAAAACTTTTTTAATTTTAATTTTAATCACTGTACTGAAGATTATACCAGTATTAGTGAAAAGTTGCTGTCTCAGTTAATTTAATCATCGTAGCAAACTAAGCAAACTAAGGCCGTGCAGGGGTACAAAGTTCAGGATGTCTTGTCTTTAAAAGAGCCAGTTCTGGTTTTGAAGCTATTTAAAATGCTATTCTAACAACAACAGTTAGAAACAGGGAGGCTAAAAATGTAACAATTGAGGCATGCTAATTGATTGTATTGTGCAGGTAGGTTGTGAATTCTTAATGGTATGGTTTTTAATAAACTGTCTGCTATTGGTTTTGTGTAGATCATCCTTTGCAGGCTGGAAGTGCCAAGTGCAGGATAATTCAGTGAATGATGTGGACTATTTCAGCTTCTTGTTTTCAACCCTTATAGGTAATCCATATGAATGTAATAATTCAGAATTAACAAAATGACATTTGTTTTGATAGTCAATTACTGAATTTAATTTAGAGTAAATGGTTTAGTAAGTACTTCCTGAAAGTAATTCTAATCTTGTTATATATTTTTGATATGAGATTTTATTTCCTTGATCTCATTTTTGACAGTCTATTCTTACACTTTTCCATTGGGCTGAATATTTGCATACTTTTTCTTCATTCTAGCAACTTTCTTAGGAAAGTATGAGGAAAACCTAAATTCAGCATATGACACAAACAAGATTTTTTTTCCCTAGCTTGAAGTAAATGCCTTTTATTGGCTTATAACAATATAAATGAGTGCCTCTGGGATTTCCTGTGAACGTGCTTACGCTATTAAAAACGTTCCATCCGAATAAAGTAATCAAAGTACGTTAAAGTGAGCTGGCCAAGATCAGTGTGTGAGCAGAGCTACTTCTGCTATTCTGTTCTTACTCAGCTATAAAAATAGTTGCATTCTGTGCTGATGCAACTTTGGGAACTTACAGTGGTTAAAATGGCATAATATTGCTAAGAAGTAATTCCCACTAACTTGTGCTGTGGTAAAAAATAGTGGGTTTTCTTCACCACTTTGGTTATTTATAATGTTCAGCTACTTTGTTTTCAAAAATTACCTTTTTGTTCCTAAAATGGTAAAAAAAGTGCTTTACTGATAGCAGAGAAAATTAAAACAAAGCCCAAATAACTCTTGTGGAGTAGTTGTCCTGTTTTACTAAAACATCTAATACCTGTCTAGAAATAATAAGCCAGATGATCTTTTTTTTAACCCTGAGGTTATATTATTTATTACTGATGTTACTGAGTTATTGTGAACACATGAAATATTTTGCTTTATACCCATTGTTGGCATTTTTTTAAGGATACATATATTGAAAATAGCATAACACTGGCTTCTTAAAGTTTTTTTGTATCACATTATAGTACTATTGGGTTTTTAAAATATTTTTGTTTTCTGTCAGAAGTCAACATTTGTACTTTGATATACTTAGTTTATTAAAGCAAGCAAGAGCTTTTAAAAAAAATTGTTATGTTGACATAGTGTAAAAGACAGTGTTTGTCAATGATGCTGTTGAAGTAGAACACTGTGTGGCTTGTTTTGTGATACTGTTGTACTGCTTCTTCTTCCCCAGGGTTCTCAAGAGAGGAGCTGACTAGTCTCCAGGGCATTAGAGGAAAACCACACATTAGCCAGACACAGCTTTCACCTATCCGTCTTTACCTAACTGATCTGGACCAGTTTTTACACCACTGGGCTGTGACAGAGGTAATACATCAACACTAATTCTAAATGACAGCATACAAACTCTGAGTGCTCTCCATGCCTTTTCTACAGATGCCTAAATCCTGTCGTGATTTGAGTTGAAAAAAGAATGAAAAACATAAAAGCTGTCGAACAGTCAACATTTTTCTACAGCCATCAGATAATATTTTGAAGGAAGCTGCTTTAAAAGTTGAATGTTTAGACACGTAGTATGCAAAGCAATACTCAAGGAAAAAAATTGGAAAATTGGAAACCTTGGTGGAAATTCTTAAGCACTAATATTAGGACCAGCAATATGTTTTGGCTTTCAAAAACAAAATAATTGTAAAAATGCTAATTATAAAGAGTTTTCCTGGAGAATAAGTGCCACTAATCATTAAAAAGCACTTGCATTAAATAAAATCTCAACTTGGAAGCAATTTTAAGTTGGCATTAGTCATTATTTTGAATGATTCCTGATTAGTTAACTAAAATATGCTGGGATTAGAAGCTTCCCTCTGAATTCAGTACCTAACATCATAAGAGCTGAAAACTTAATTTGATTGTTGGTTCTAAAGGGATTTGAGCCACCAGATTTTATTCAAAACAGGTGCATTAGCTGTCTTTCTACATCAGCTCTTTTTATTGTTTAGCTCACCAGAAGCCAGTTCAGGTGTGAAATCATGTTTTAATGGCGTGCCAATTTGACAGTATTTATGAAATCATAGTCCTGAATTCAGAAAGAGTGAAACAGAAGGCTTTAGTTGTATGTTTTTCCATTCAAGAAAGCAATATAGTAGATGTTTTCTACTTCATGGTGTTTAAGTGATAATGTTCTGAAATGATAGTCTGAGATACACATTGAATGTGTGTTGCTATTAGAAAGTATTTTAAGCAGGACTGTTGTTTGGTACCATGACTGACACACATTTTTAGGTGTCCTGCCTTCAGTCATTCAGCCTGTAGAGCAGCTGAACTTTCTGATTTGTTTTGCTTTGTCTCTTCTGGACAGTAATGAAGTGTTTTCTCACCAAAATACCTTTCTCCAGTATGGAGGGATCAGAATGCTCTCTTTCCATGTCCTGTTGCTCTGTGAATGCACAGAGCAATTATTTGTTTCTCAGAGTTAGCATAATCCCATACAGCATCTGAAGGATTTATGTCCACCTTACCTGTTTCTGAAAATGTCACTTTTAGTGTTTTCTCCTTCCTCTTTTTGCTTCTATTCCATAAATCTTTCAAAGTTGGCAGTGAAATAGGACTATTTTCACATAGGCAACAGTGAAGTTGTTTGATTTCTTTTTTGCCTTGGTTCCTGGTTGCAAGTTTGAGTCTCTTCTACCACAGTCTTCAGTGTTTTGGTGCTATCAAAGAGAGTCAGTATTTTCAGAAACTTGAGACTCACTTTTGTTAAAGTACCTTTTCTCAGGAAAGATACAAGGTGCTCTCACAGGTTGTTACAAGGGGATGGTGGTCACTAAGCAAAGAGCTGGATATCCTTGGTTAGTAATGAAAGATGATTTAGACATCCTGTGGAGCACAGCACTACTTCTGCATTTATATGTCAGCCTGAAGTCTTTTCTGGACACTATTTTGTGAAAGAGAATAGGAGCAAAAATCCCATGCATCTAAAATCTGTGTGAAGAGGGATGAGACCTTCTAGACCCATCTCATCTTGTAGGCTGTTAGGCAAAGAGAGTTCTGAACTGTTGCATTTTCCCAGAGAGGGTGGTTAAACGCTGGGATAAGTAGCCTAGAGACATTCTGGTTCCCATCTATGGATGTACTCAAACCCAGGCTGGACACAGTGCAGGGTGATCTGCCCCAGGTGACTCCACTTGAGCAGGACCCTTGGATTAGAGAAATTTGAGGATATTCCTGCCAACTCTAGGGATTCTGTGATTAATTGAAAACTCCTTCTGAAAAAAAAAAAAGTCTTTTTATTTCACCATCAACAACTCTTTATTATTTTTGCTTTTTAGACCTAATGAAATTCACAATATGAGTAAGTTTGTTGTTTTCTTTTATTTGGTAGGCTTGTTAAACTTATATTTGATGGAAAAGTCAAGCTGTTCCCATTAAAGGCCTGCCAGGTACTGCAATGCTGTTTGAGGTCTTCCCCCCAGGTTTGCTAGGGTTCTTTTTCCACGTGGAATTTTGTGAACAAAAAAGTAGGGGCACCTCTTCAGTAGCTTGCTTTCATACTGGAGAAAAATTAAGATATTCTTGCCTCTGATCTGGTAATAATAGTGGCATATCTGGTTGTGTTACAGTGAGAAGTGATCATTGATATTGAGGGCAACCACTTCCTTTTATAAGTTGCAGAATTCCATTCATTTTTCATTTGTCTGGTTTTGATTTCAGATGCAGTCATAGATATGATAAATGACGTAAGAAAACCATGCTGAAGCTCTTCAGCTTTTAGATTACTTTTTTCTCTGTGTTTAAATACCTAATACAGCACTGTGTTATTTAAGTTTTGTGGGGTTTTATCTTTTCCTTGTATGAGTATCATTCGCCAACCTCAAACATGTTGACCAATATGCTATATAATGCTCAGTTTCTGAAGAAATTATTCTGGGGACTGTAGTCCATTAAAACCTTGGGATTTGGAGTCTGGACAATTTTTAAAACCAAGGAGGTAAAGAAGAAAAACAAAAAAAAAAGGCAGGCTTGGTAAAAACCTTTCCATTCAAGATTTGGCACAAGCTGCACAGGAATACTTTTTGTAGATCAAGTAGTTTTCACTAGGTACTGAACAAGCTAATCTGCTCTCAAAACCCAAAAACAACTAAACAGCAACAACAACAGAAAAACCCACCCAAAAAAGCAAACCCTAGAGCTGCAGGCCCTGGGGAGAAGAAAACTGCCAGCAAATCATGAGGCTCTCCTAGGGTGTCTGGAAAGACAGTGTGATATGAGGGTTCTGTGTGCATTGAGTTTGAGGGAGGCAGGTTTGGAGACTGCCTTCTTCCAAGCGGACATAATGCAAGGTGTGATAGAATTTTGGAGTCAAAATATTTTTAGCTGTGGCAGAAAATCGCTTTATTTAGATAAAGAAGTGCTACAGGAAATAATAAACCCCAGCTTGAATTAGTCATGCTTTTGGTGGAATTTGATATAGTGCAGAGCTTCTGAATGCTAACCTTTCATCTGTTCTCTTGCTGGACAAGGAAGTTTATGGTGATGCTGTAAAGTTAAGCAAAATGTTTGTAGTAATTTTAAATACCTGCTAAATGAGAACAGTGCTCGTTGGCTGCAGACCAGGCCTCTACACTGGGTTGAGAATTGTTTAAGAGTTCTCATTATATAGCTGTAATTCAGGATTTCCTCTCAACGGGAAAGTATTTTAATGTGGGTGAAAATAAATAAGGAACTAGGATTTGATGGCCTGGTTTCCTATCAATCAATGAGACTAGTGATCAGGTTCTTATTAGTGCTTCCACCATCTCCCGTCATCTCTTCCACTTCTAGTTTTGTCGAAACCATTGTTAGTTTCTAGCTCTCTGCTGAAAAGAATAAAGTTGCAAATACTAATTCCCATTAAGTTCTATGCAAATAAGTGAGTGGAAGAGAAAAAGCTCTAGATGAGCACAGGGTGGGTTATAGCTCTATTCCAGCATCCTGCTGGGCAGCAACCAGCCTGCAGGATCTGTCGTTCGGCCGGTGGCGTGTCGGGGTTGTGAGGCCGGAGCAGCCGGGCTGTGGGGCTGAAGAAGGGTCAAATCTGGAGGCCACAGCTTGTTGGTCTTACTGCTCACTGCTCAACTTTGTTTCCCAGTGCAGGGGAAGGCAGTCCCACCTTCCTGTCCATAGCTGTGCAATGGGTGATGTTTGTTTCTAAGGGTCAAGAGCTGTAAGAGGGAATTTCACGTGTAACGTATGCGTGCCAGAGAAGCGGGACAAAAAGCAGTGTGCCTCTGGAGAAAGGGCAAGGTCTGGAAAGGAACAGAGTAACCTGAGGCATTTCCAAACAGCAGTTTGGACTTCTGGGGTGTTATTATAGCCAGGGCTCCTGGTAGCATGTGGGTAGCAGTAACAAATGCACTTCTGATAGGAAGTAATGCTTTTAGAAAGTTTTTAACAAAACCTGTTCTGAGATGAATATTGTATGTAAATTACTTTTCATTTGTCTGGAGAGTGGTGGTTGGAATTGTGGCAATCTGACCATGTAACTTTTATTTTTTTTTTTTTTTAAGCCTTTAAATAGTGGTGATTTTCAGTTAAGGAGCAGTGCTTCAGCAAAGTGTCTCTTTAAATGCTGTTTTGCATCGCTCTAAAGGTTAGTTTTCATGATTTGTCTAAAAGAGATGTTAAATGTGGGAACTTTGGTTCCTTCTCTGGAGGAACTTCTGCTTAAAATTACTTCTGTCTTGTTAAAGCCAATTATTTAAAATCACTCCCCTGTAGCTGAAATAAATGGAACTCCAGAATAAATGGCTGCAGCCTGAGGGAAGAGCTTCAGCCTTGGCTCATTTTAACTGTGCCCATAGTGTTTGCCAGTGATATTGTTCACTCCCCTGTAATTGAATTGCTCTGCCAGGATCAAATGAAAAAGTGCCCACAGAAATGAAGAGTTTAACAAGGTAACCATGTATACATGGTAATTTCTGTTGTAATATTTGATGTTTGTGATGGCTGAACATTTCAGAGGGGGAAAGCAAATAATAATTTGAGGGTTTGCTTGAAATCGAGATTCCAGAGCTGTATCAAGCACACAGCTGACTCAAAGAAATAAAATATTCACCCAGTTGTTAAAAATGTTTAAGAGCAAACACTAGGGAAGGTCAGCTGCTTTTAAAATCAGACTTGAATTCAAAAACCTTGAGATGCATGTAGTGTAATACACTAATCCATGTCAAAACCTGCTCAGACTTATAAGTGAAATACAGTTGGGAAGGCTGGATCTGCACAGATGTGCTATGAAAAATTACAGCAAATCAGTAAAGGTAGCAAGTCAGTGCATATAAATTAAAAGCCCTGCAAGAATGTTTGTCTTGAGAAGTAAATGGTGGAGTTGTAGTGCTATAGTTTAACTTGAAGCAGAGATTAATGCTTAAAAAAAAAAAAACCCTCAAAAAATTTTTACAATGTAGATTTTGAATTGTAGTTCCTGAAAGATTTCAACCTGTTATCTTTATTGAGATTTACAGGTTAGAGTTGCACTGGGGAGAAAAGGCAGCTAAGGGTAGATAAACTTCCTTCTAAACTAGGAATATGGTACAATTTTAATCTTTAAGGAACACAAAAAATTATGTATAAGCCTGTTAGTGTTTAATAAAGCTACATGCTAGCCCAGCTTTGATGTTTAGAAGTGAAAATAATTATTTTCTTGGAAAGCAATGTGAAGTCCAGAGAAGCAGAAGGGAAATCATTTAAGTAAAAGCAACGCCTCCTAAAATTAATGAAGCTCTTTTTCAAAGGTCTCTTTCATAAGGCGTAAAACTTAAACCCAAAGCGAACAGAAAAGCACCAAAACTAGTCCCCACCAGTAAAACACAAAGAGTAAACACAAACTTCCAGAAGACCTAAGCTGATCTTCAGGCCAGTGCTCCATTGTACCTGCATCACATACTTGCAGCATATCTTGTAACACCTTGGAGCTGGGAGCTCACTGCAGTATTACTGCACACGACCATGAATTTACAACTCCACAGGTACTGTGTATTGTGCTTTATACGCAAATCCTGGCTTGTGATACCTAAGCTAAATTTGCTGAGAAAGACAGGCTTTGTGGGACAAGAGCTAAGTGTAGGGTTTTCTGTGTTTTCAAACCCTTTTGTTTGGAGAGGAGGCAGGCAGGTGAATTTGGAGACTTCAACTTCAGATGTTCCTTTGACTGTCCTGCATGTAGTCTGATGAGGACGCATCCAGAGGAGGAGCAGTTGGCTGTGGTGACATTTTATAGCTGTGAGGAAGCTGCAGAGCTGTGAAAGAAGGGCATATTATGGCTGCAGAAGGATGAAACAAAAGCTGGTTTGTGGCGTCCTTTCTTTGAATTTTGTTAGTAAGATGGCTCTGAGAAGGGAACCCGACTGTGATGTTCTTCATGTATGGCTTTGTCTACTCTTGGACAGCACAGTGGCTGTTGAGCTTAAACCCTGATTGTGCTGATAACAGTATTTTCAGAAATGCCCCTCACTTAGAGAACCATGGTGATTGTCTCTAGCCCTCTCTGCCTTGTGGCACCAAATCTTGCTGGTACCCAGACTTGAACACACGATCAAGTTGTTGCACAGGAGGTGAGCTGTGGTGCTTGCCATTCAGGTATTTGTGTCCAGTGGCAAATAAAGATAACTTCCTTTAGTTTAATTGATTCTCAAATATAGATTTTGTATCAGACCCCGTGACAGCCAAGGAGCCTGCAGCCATGCAAGCATCACAGTTAGCAGATGCAAGATGAGTTTGTGTGCTGCAGTTACCCTGTTTGTGACCAGGACATGAACTGTGTGTCACAATTCTTCTAAGACTTTGGAAATACCAAGTCTCTATCAATATGTGGGACACCATATATGTCCTTAGGCATTTGTAATTCTTAAATAAGTTTCTGCATTCCCATTTTGCACCCCAAATGTAAATTAGCTCAACACTGTGGGTTTTTTTCCCTTGTAGCTCACCTGTGTAATGTTCTCCTGCAGACTCTGTTCCTCTTTTGGCAGTTTCTTTTTTTAACTTAGATTTTGTTTTGTTTTATTGTGAATGTGTGGGGTTTCATGTGGAGGTTTTTATGGGATTTTTTTTCAGGGTTTTTTTTTTTCTGGAGTCAGTGAATCAGGAATATCTTTCACATCCGCCCCTGTGAGCTTACCCAAGGCAGATGAACAAAGATCTCTTGTTGTACGCAGCTTTCTCAACAACTCAGGGCACTGTTAATATTGCCCTGTCAAATCAATTTATTTCAGAAAGAGAAGCAGCACCTGTCAGGGGAGTACAGTGTCTGATAAGCGAGGGTGCTTCGGGGGAGCTGGCCAAGCTTCAGATGCCAAGCTTCATTGCCTGCCCCATCACCTGAAAACCTCTCGTTTTCTCCGCTCCGCACTAACATGTTACACTGGATACAGCCCTGCTCCAAACAGGCTTTTCACCAGGGCTGGGGAATTCACCACAGAACAGCCTGTTACATTTTAGTTATCCATGTCTGAGGTACATGTCCATGTGAGTTGAAAAATATATTTTAAAGTTCACCTTAGGTTATAGTAGCTGGTGTGCGCCAACTTTTTTTCAATAAAATCACTTCTCAGGGAGTCTGAACTGCCTTTGGTCTGACTCCACACAGTGGCTCGCTAAAATACTCCATCTGTTATCTTTCCTGCTTGCTTGGGTTCCTCTCTCTGCTCCTATGTGTCTTCAGGTGAAGGTGAGAATTTTTCTTTGAAAAAAGAGTACTTTGCAGCATGATTAAACTTGAAATAATACGGAAATTTTCTCTGGACAGTTGCTGATAAGTAGTTTCCTTGAGATTTTGAATAAAGATTCTGTCATGTTACAGGAAGCATAGAGGGAGTGGGAACAGTTCAATAATGAACAAAACATTAGTCTTGGTTCATCAGGTGTGTTTGTTCCTGTTGCCATGAGGGCTCACACTGAGACTGGGCTTCCTTGGGTCATCCCAGCTCTGTCTTCTGGAGGCGAGAGCATCTTAGAGATGAACAACATTACACTGATGAATTCCTCTGATTCTGCATTAGAACTGTGAAAAGCCCGTGTGGGATTGCATTGTCAGTCAGGATGGCTGTCAGTGGCAAAAATGCTTTTAACTCATCCAGTTGAAGTAAAATACTCCATGGTGTCAGAATCTCCAAAAAACCTGGCTCAGGCTGTGCTTCTGAGGGGCCTTTCCAGCCTTCTATTTTTTTTAAATTTGTTTTTTTGGGGTTTTTTTTTTTGTTTGTTTTGTGGTGGTTTTTTGTGATTGGGTTTTTTCTTCCCTGTTGTGGTTGGCTGCTGTTGGAGTTTGTTTTCAGTGTGGCAGGCAAGGAGACCCCTGTAGCAATGACTTCCCAAAGCACCAGTAGGGAACCTGATCTTGTAGTTGGGTGGCTCATGATACTTGGGCTTATCTGATCAATAGGGTTTGGTTTGAAAATCTGCCAGTGGATTACAGAGCTTGTAGCATTTGCTGCATAATGCTAACAGATAATCCCTGTGTTTAAGAGAGTGCTTTCCTTTAGGTTAATTTATTCGAGTGAACATTCAAACAAAATTGAAAAGAAAAAAACGCCCCAACAAAATGTCTAAGATTAAGCCAAACCTGGTATAAAATATTTGCCTCAAAAAGAAAAAAAACCACCCCTCCCTGATCAAAAATGCCTGTTTGCAGTCCATTCACTTCAGGATTGCTCTGAAACAAAACTACTCTGGCTTTGGTCCGAAATCAATCTATGAATGTGCCAAAAATATGATAAATGCTAATCAAATGTAATGTAATGAATCAGCTGTGACATTTTATTATGGAAATTAAACATCATGCACAACCTTGCCTAAGGAAAATAAATTGTCAGGGAAAATACTAATTTTCATGTGATAATTAAGTTTTCTTTTCCTTTCATTTCCATGTCTAAAAACGTTTCCGTTTCACTTTTTATAACAGGCATTTGGTATGGAAGCCATTTCAAGCAGGATTTAATTTATGGAATTGAAAAGAAGCGCCTCTCCCACTTAGTTGCAGGAAAACAGAACTGATGTAGGGAATGGTGGTGTTTTGAGGGTCAGAAAGATCTAAAAGATTGAAAAAATCAACTTGGACTTTACCACAACCCTTCTTTGGGAAGGAATTGTGCTGCTGTCTGGTGGTGTGATGCCTGTTTTCCTTGCCAGTTCGGGAAGAATCTTGAGTGTGGGCATACTGGACCTGTAATGAAATGCTCCTACAACTTGTCCTCTCGGGGAGAGCCTCAGTGGGTGGTGGGCTTGCTCTAGGGACATAGTCCTAAGGGTGAAATATTAATAATGAAATTGTATTTTTGCTGGGTGGGCCTGGTGGATTTGCCTTCAAGGTCTTTAGTTTGTGGGTCTGTACTGAATCAAAAGAGATCTCTCTGGCAGACTCTGCTGGTGTGATGTGTTCACAAGCATATGGCAAACCCATTGTGAACTGCCCAAGCTCTGTCCTGTGAGCAACAAATGTCTCCTGCATTTTCCCCTTTCATAATCATCCTTCCCAATTTCCATCACATCTGCATTCCCATCCAGCCATGATCATTGCACTTAGTTGTTTAGTTGTTGTTTGGTTACATTGGTTTTGGTGCAGCGTTTTTCACCACTTTCTAAGTGACAGTAAGATCCCTTCTTGGGTGTCAATTTGCCAGCCCAGGCAGGTTGAATTCTTTGCACTGATACTGGTAAGACAGCACCTCTCTTTGTGCAATTTTTCTGTGTCTGTTTGGTTTGAATTTGCCTTTCCTGAAAATGAGTGGCTACTTTGCACAGTATGTCAGAAATGGTCTAATTCTAAGTAAGATCTTACAGAGCAGTATTGAAGAGGTGATCCTTATTCTGTCTGAGCACTTCTGTTTGGATTATCTTTATTTTCACATCACATCCTGCAGTAACATTTGCCTGTTTTGTGGTTGTATCACAACCACTTGTGGTCAGCTGTTACAAAATTTCCTCCTCTTTTCCAACTGGTAAAACTCACAGCTGCATGCAGTTTTTATCAGTCTCCAAGCACGTGACCCACCACTTCTTTTTTCCACTGAATTTTTTCTGTAGCTGTTACTCATCAAACCTGTGCGATCTTTTCCATAGGTTAGGCCAGTCCCCCTGCCTTGGCAGGGTTTCTCAGCTTGGAGCTGTCATCCAGCAGATTTCTTCAGTGCAGCTTTTCCTTTTGTCTAAGAGCTGCTCATTAAAATACTAGGTCATACTGGTGTCACAGTTTGTCCTTGACATGACAGTCCCCAGTAATAACCTCTGTTGCAGCTTGACTTTATTCCTTGACACTACTAACAACACAGATGTTTGGAGTGGATTTCTTGGGAATATTCCAGAGTACTTAACACTTTATCACTTTCAAATTGCAATGGACAAAAGCCCTACCATATTTAGGATGGTGTACTCAGTTTCAGTAATATTGTTTCATTATAAAGTAAATGTACAGTAAAGGTATTCAGTGCAAGAGTATCTATGAAACTGGTTTTTATATAGTCCTACTAGTCAAACAAGACACTTGCACTACACCTGTGATGCTGAATAACATGAGCAATGTCCTGACAGCACAGCAATGTTATGTTCCACTAACAGCAATGTTATGTTCCACTAGGCAGATGTCTTAAGCATCTCCTGAATTTGGCTGGCATAAGCAGGGCTAAGAACAGGTGTGGCATGTAATTTTGGACAAAGCTGAGTGCTCTTTGGTACCACCACAAATGGTGCTGCTTGGCCATTTCTGATTAAACTAGGCATCCACATTAGTTAAGGCTGAGTTTTCATACCACAGGACTTGATGTAGTGGTTCTTTCCCTAACCTTTCCCATCCTCCAGCTGCAAATGTTGTGGACTATCATAATGACACAACACGGTTGATATGTTCTATTTTGTCATTATCTCCTTTTGGTGTCTTGAACTGCCTGATTCTACTAAAGTCTCAAAACCAAAACACTATCACAGAATTTAATCCTTTGGGTCAGATCCTCCTGTGCAAGTTCTCTAGATTTTGAGTCATGAGGTATCTTAGAGCAATGCGTTTTGCTTAGTCGAGATATTTGTAAAACTCATGGACTTGAATTTTTTCATCCTTCAAACATCTGATCTTGCTCTTCTCTGATTCCCTTAAGCACAAAGAGAAGAGTCCATTCCTCATGTCATGGTTCTTCCATCTTCCTTGTCCTTAGCAGGACATCACAATGCTCATGGTCAGATAACGCACTTGTGCTGTGCACGTTGGCTTCTCTGGAGGCTTTGGTTGCCACTCTGGTGAGATGAGCAGTGAATGTGGACAGAGGGAGGGCATGCAAGCTCTCCAACTAGTTTGTGAATTATTGGAATAGAGGGGAAGGAAAAGAGGAACAGAGAAAGCCTTCTACTGAGGATTGCTGTATGGCTTACCAGCAGTTCTACTGGAGCTCTGGTTTCTTTACCCTATCCAGGAGACATCTAACATTTCATGGTAGTTTGCTAGTGCCTGATTATATAAGCACCAGAAAGTTTTATGCAGTTTATAAAACAAGATTTTCCATTGTAGTGTGTGGAAATCATGTAGTAGTACTACATTTTGTATCATTTTTGAAGGTGACATTTTTGGCACTGAAGAGGAAAATATGTTGAAAATGCACCTTTGCTACATTCTTCTTTGTTGTGTTACTTTTCTGTTTCACTGTGACCCTTCTGTTTCATGCTTGATACAGTTATTTGGGAAGTTTTCTGAAATTCTTCAGCTCTGAGGAAAGGCATTTGGAGGCTTGGTGTGGCAGTCTAGCTTGATAGAGTATTTTTGGCCTTCTGTCACAGAGATAGACTGCAGAGAGCCTTTCCCAAAAAACCTAATGGTGTAGACCATCATCTGTTTAAGCACTGAACAATTTACCTTGACAATGCTACTCTTCTGCACGGTAAGGAATCAGTACTTTGAGACAAAGCTGCTGCATGTCCCTGTAGGTTCTCTGGATTTAGGTCTGTCAGCAGAGTATGACTGCACAGTGAGTGATTGCTGGTTGCATTTGGAGTGCTTAAATATAACTTTGTTCTGTTAAAACAGGTGATCTGTCACAGCTTGTCCACTATACCTTCACAAAGTCAGTGTTTTGACATTCTCCAGACTGGTATCTGTAAATATCTGGTAAGTACCATTTTGTCTTCTACGGTAAAACTTCATTGTGTTAAATTGGTTAACAGTCTCATTAATCCTCAAATCCACTTATCCTATGTATTTCACATATAATTTCAGCATTTGCAAAAGCTTTAAACAAGATTTGGAGGAGTCTAAAAAATACATAATAACTGTTGGTATCTAAACTTATATGGGTAATTTTGCTTAGATTTGTGAATACTTCAGCTTGTCTTCAAGGCAGTTTGTCCATGAATGAAACACTTTTTGGTTTGGTTTGCTTTTCTAAAGAGTGACCAGCAGCTTTAGATGAGATTTTTTACCTTTATCTATGTATGTAAGTATCTAAAGTATGCCAGGAAGATGGAGCCAGGTTCTTTGTGGTGCTGAGCAATAGGACAAGAGGCAACAGGCAGAAACTGATGCTCAGGAAGCTCCACTTGAACATGAGGAGGAACTTTACTGTGTGGGTGACTGTGCCCTGGAACAGATTGCCCACACACAGATGATGTGGAGTCTCCCTCACTCGGAGATGCTCGAGAACTATCTGGACACAATCCTGTGCTATGTGCTTTGGGATGACTCTGCTTGAGCAGGGAGGTTGGAGCAGATGACTCCACTGTGGTCCCTTCCAACCTGAACCATTCTGTGGGTTTTACAGCTAATCCTGAACATGCCTGAGCTGAGAACGGGGATGGCAAAGCCAGAGCTGGGTAACAGAATGGTCAGGGACAGAATCTGCAGTTCCCTGTGATGCTGCCTGAGGAGAGGGAGGACCACGGGGTCTGCCCCTGCCCTCCTGTCAGGGTACTTCTGTGATCTAACCAGTGTCTGCCACTCCCTGCATGGAGCCTTACTGAGAAGGTACTAGAACAAAGCTTCCACAGGGAGTACCTTACCTATAACCATAGTCTGGATTTTTAGGGGTGGATGTTGACTTAAATCAACTTTTAAAAAGGCTTGTATGTTCTACTGCCCTGTCCCTTTGAGAGCAGACCATTAAGTGGGTTTTTATGGTTGGCAAGGCTGCTGACACCTCTCAGGGAGCAAAGGCACCATGGAGGCAACATCCTACATGAGAATTTATCTGAGCAGCTTCATCTACTGGTTTTGTATAAATTGAAATATCTGTTCCTGTCATCTTTCAGACTGGCTGACCAGCACATCTTATTTATGGTTGATCAGGAAGAATGTAATTAGTTTTGTTTGGTGCCTTAGTGTCCTGTAGTACTCAGCAGGGTCGTGGTAACAGCTGCAGTCCCACCTTCTGTCAGGCAGGACCATCATCATCCTCCTCCTGCCTCTGCACCTGACTGGCACAGGGTCAGCCTGGGACAGCCATCTGTGCTCGTGGCCTTGAAATACACCCAGTGTCTTAGGCTGGAAGGAGTTAAAAGTTTCAGCTTGTAGTTGTTCTGTATCTCTTACCTCTCACAAGTCATGGTATGAATGAAATACATTTCACATTTCTGCAGCTTGTACTCCATTGATCTTTTTTTTTTAGTATTTCTAAAAGAAATAGCTGACCTTGTTAAGTGAACCCTCTGTCAGCTCAAAACAGTGTACTTGCAGGTGAGCAAATTGGACTACTCTCAAACTCCTTAAATAGTTTTTTAAAGGTAAATGATGCCACACTAAAAGTGCATGATTTTTTAATGGCTTTACAAGACAAAAATCTAGGGTACTTACTCCATAGTACTTCAAAATTCAAACTGCTTTCTAATTCACTGCTTCTACAAAAAACAAGAACTTTTTCTAAATTATTTATCGTGCCTACAAAATCCTTACTCAAGATGATGTTCTCTCTTTAACAATGGCAGAGCATCACCCCACTTTGGGCTCACCATGTATTTCATTAGCTTTGATTTACCTCGGTTCATAAAGCTCCTGTTGGGCTTCAAAGGAGACTCACCCTGGTGACAATCCATGGGAAGCTTTCCTTTCTGTAGCATCAATCAGAGTTTCCTTCTACCTCAGTGACTGCTCACTGCCATTTCAAGGCTCGGAAGGCCTTCCCAGTCCCATGATATATGCTTAAAAGGAAAGACCTGTTCTGCCCAGAAGATTGTTTGTGCCTGCACTGTCATTCAGGGCAAGGCTCAAAGCAGTGCTGTGTTTTTCAGATATATTTGAGATGAGTGTTTGTTTAGAAGGGATGGAATGAAGATGTCAATTTAACCTTTTGTTGGTATGGGTGGCAATTTATTGGGAAAGCAGGGATTTGAAAAAATGCAGTGGTCTGTAGAGTTTGAACAGAAACAAAGTAATACATGTCACCACAGGAAAGCTGTAGGTTTGCTTGTATCCCAGCAAAAAATCTTTTGTATAAAGTGATGAACTTGGATTGTTGGTTTTTTTCTCTTATTTTAATACAGGTTGGATTGGTTGTAATACCTGATAGCACAGCTGGATCTGTTCTATGTGCCATAAATAAGCTCTTGGATCAAGCCTGCATCATAAGTGAAAACCTGCACAGGTTCCTGGCCTCTTGTTGTTACAGTCTTCTGTACTTTCTGTTAACTATAGACAGAGAGGATGCAGAACATTTACAGAAAAGGTAAAGCTGCTCTTCTTACCGTCATATCTCTGTCTTTGCAGCCGCAAGTATTTAGAGATGTGAAATGAAAGGACACTCCCTCCCCCCAGAGTTTTTTTTCCCTGTCTCTTGCTTATTTCAAATCAGTACTTAACAGGAATTACTTAAAATAGTAACTGAAGAAGGTTTCATTTCAAATTGTTCTACTTGGATGTCAAAACCATCCTGATTTTGTAAAGTTGGATATTTATACCTTAATCTTTAGCCTCAGCTTCATTAGATACATTGAAAAGCACCATGCAAACCATTTGGCTGTATGAGTATGTACTCTTAACTGATCTGATGTTTCACTTTTAAAACTTCTCAGGCATCATTACATAGCCTGCAAAACCATTTGATTTTAAAAACCCAAAAGCTACAGATAACAAATTCAAATACATTCACTTGAAACACAGAAATGCCTTCAAACAGGTCAAACTTTTCCGTACACAGAAAAGTTGTTAAAAGCTTCCTGAAAATTCAAAGCTCAATTCCTCCTTCTCTTACTGTATTTAATGACTTGCATATCACAAATAGCTGAGTCTGTTATTTGATTTCTTATGAATCTTAAACAAAGATTCAGGTGTACCTGAGAAGTGACTGGAACAAAAACCTCTTCGCAGCTGCATGAAGAAGAAATTGCACTGCGTGAGAGATTAAGCAACATTTGTAGCTTCCAGGGCAGGGCCTTAATTTTTTGCCAGTGCTGTACAAAATTTTGGAATATTTTCAAGTTTTCCAATATTTTCTGCTGCAGATGTTCTGCTTTGCCGCTAATTACGGTGAATGCGGCTGGTATGGTTGAATCCACAGAAGCAGGTTCCCTCGTACAGCCATGCAGCCAGTTCACAAAAGCATCCTTGAAATGTGTGTCCTCAGTCATTTCAGTCTTGATTATCTTTTCCTCTCAGGGATATGCTGTGGAGATCATGCATTTCTGCATTAGCACTCCTGCCACGGTTACTGAGGCTGATGCTGCAAAGCCTGCAAGTGAGCGGGATCTGTCGGGAAGAGCTGCCTGTCGTTGCTCAGTTGCTTCGCTTACTGATGCAGCATGGGCAGCTCAGGAGCCATATGATCACAAATGAGTTTCTGGTGCAACAAATCATCAAGGACATCATGGTATGAAACTTCTTGTTTCCCAGAGAGCACATGTATGTCATGTCTGTTTTTACTAATCATTGCAAACATTCAAGAAGAGCTGTTTTCAAACAGTGGTGGTGAAAGCAGATGCCAGACATTATGGTGAGGTTCTCTAACGTGCAAGTTAGGAGGGAGTTGTTTCCTTTTAGTGTTGAAAGTGCCACAACCAGTTCTTGTGCTGTTCCACCGTGGGTGGGTTGTATGTGTTGTTGTTGGGTTTTTAAAGCCACCTACATAATCCTGAGAAGAGGGAATTCCTGGGCTGGGGTGCTCTGTTGGTAGCAGTTCTCCTTAGACTGGCTTGGGGAGCTCTCCTGCACTGGTAGCACCATGCTCATTTGCATTTTAATTGCCTATAAATTGCAGAATTGCAAAGTAAGTGAGCCACTCTAATTAAGAGTAAGGAAAGCACATCTGCTGTTAACTCACACACTTGGTAATGTAATGACTTAGTGGATCCAGTTGTAACACTTTATTATTTGGGCTTTAACAGACACTCTGTGTTGAAATGTATAAAGGAGAGGAGCAATGTCACTGTGTGCAGGGGAACAGGGCTGTCTTGGACCTTTAACAGTGCACCTGATTACCAGTAAAAACAAAGCCAAGTTTTGCAAGTGCTGTTGGGGAAATTGAGGTTTACCTTTTTTCTCCTTTCTAGACACTGAAGAGTGGTGAAGTTCAGGAGCAGTGGCTCACAGACCTCCATTACTGTTTCAACATCTACCTTGCCTCTCATCCCCAGACACCTGGCCCTATAAACACAGTATACTGAAGAGGTCAAACTGCATTTATTGTAAAGCATTTACTTCTATTTAGTTTTGAATGGAAGATGTTGGAACAAAGCTTGTCAATTTTTTTGTAAGTGAAACAATAAAAATTTTACAGAGAACTGCAATACCTCTATTGCCTTTTTTTCAAGCAAGTAGATGTTACTGGAAAGTATTTTAGTAAAACGTGGTGACCACAGTGAGAGGGTGTTAAAGCAAGTCCAGTCCTTGATGCTGAAGAGCTTGCAGAGAAACAGACATAAACTGACTCTGCTCATCTATTACTGTGAAGCATCACATTATTTTAAAAAAATAGAATTGTGTAGTATCAAGTAGAAAAAAAAATTAGACAACAGTATGCTTTAGAGTAACATTCTTTTATTTTTGCTGAGTTCATAATTTTAAATACTTTGTGCAAGGTAAATACTGTACACTCTGGCAGCTCCAAAGCTATTAAAAGAACTATTTTTTTTCTAGAGTAGGGCCAATCTTTTCTTGCTTCTCTATTTAATGCACATAGAAAAAGAGTTATTAACAAAGTTAGTGATAATTTCAAAGGGTAGAAAACACAGCCCTAAGAGTTTCCATAGATTGTGAAAGCGATTTCTTTAGTGAGTGTTTTTTGTCAACATGTCTACATTTGCTTCCAAATCCATAGTTAGCTAAGGAACAGTTGTTTCTTTAGTAGAGAAGTGGAGCATGAAGGCTGTTCTTCCATTCCTGCTTGGATTTTGAAATTAATTTAATGAATTTGAGGTAAAATTGAACACTGGTCTCTCAGAACTGTAATATCTTTAGTACAGGTTCCCTCTTATTTGAAACTGTTTGAGAAACATTCAAAATTCCTACTTTTTGCAATGGACTGCTTTGATTGCCCCTACAACGTTATTGCAATACTGGGCTTAGTGCTTCATTTTCTGTCTTCAAACGCAATTCAGATTTCATCCTGTGTTGGTAAAGAAATTAACAGATGTATTTAAAAACCAGTTTGTACACAAAGTGAGTCCAGCTCCTTCGAAGTCTGCTTGGCATGTAATGTCAATAGTGATAATACAAAACTGAAAATGTTCAAGTTTAATACATCAGAGATGGCTTATACATTATGAAAGATAACAGCTGTACTGGAATGGATCTTAAATTCCAAACATTGTTTTGCTTAATGCTTGAGTCTTGTATTTTTTGGTTTTGCAGCAGTGGTTGGTCTCATGTTGTATGAAAATTGCCTTGCTTTTCCCATGTTCTCCAGCAAATTAACACACTGGAGGTTGCTCACTGTAAAAGAACAAAACAGTTTTGATGAGTCACTCTAGTGGGTGAAAAGCAGCTTCATCTACACTGTGTTCTAGATTTCATAAGCAGCGAATCTGCTGGGAGCAGAACATGCCTTTTTCCTGGCATCTCACTGCTGATTGTGTGTCACTAGAGCTTGGTTTCTGCAGCACTGGGTACAGCTTGTGTGGAACACTGATGATGCTGCTGCTGCCTGTGGGACTTGAGCAGCCTCTCATGGGTGTAGCGAGGTTCACCCCCATGAACGAATGTAGGGCTCAAGACTAACGCTATACTTACTCTTGGCTGAATTTGCTGAAAAGCAGAAAGAGATTGTGTTGAGCAATCTTTAGCAACATGAGGTAGGCAGTGGGCTCTTTCTAGAAGGTCAGGGAAACTAGTCCAGGGGCTAAAGCGAGTGTTCTGAATTGCTCATGCAATGGTTTTTTATTTCCTGTCATGTGCTACCAATAATATGTGTGTTTCCCTTTCCCAGGTTTGTAAAGATCAGCTGCGAACGTTTCAATGCTTTATCCCATTCTAACCAAGGTCATCGCAAGGGTAAATCCAAATGTTTCGTTAAGGGTGTGAACTCAGCACATCTTAAGGACATCTTTCTAATGCCAAGAGTTGCAAAACCTGCTCCTTTGCAACTCTGAACACACTTTAGTGTCCACAGTGAAACAAAGAACCAGGCTGTCTGTTTCTGCTGCAGAGCACCACTTGCTGAATTGACAAAAGGAATCTATTTAATTTTTAAAAAGCCAAACTAACTAGAAAAAGAACAAATTTCAAGTTCTGAAATGTTTTAATGGTAACAATTTTAAACGGCCTATTTGCCAGAATATTCCAAAGCACCTACCCCATGCCTGTCTATCCCATCCCTTTTCTACCTGTCCCCTGCCTTACTGAACATTTCCTTTGAACACCCTCAGCGTATCCCCCCTTCCAAAGTGTTTGACTGAGTTGGGTGTCAATCCCTGTTACAGCTTTGTCACCGCACGCTTCTTCCACAAGCTCTATGAACATTAAAACTCGGGCTGACAGTCAGCCTTCACCTTCCCAGATGTACCTTCTGCAAGGGAAGAATAAAACTGAACAGTCCATTCTGACCTACTCCAGGCACCTACGTCAGAAACGGAGTATCTGGCATTAGCCACTGACAGCTCTGAACTTTTCCAACAAACGTAATGTTGTCATGCACAAAGGCAGGCAGATGAAAAACATGTTATTGTCTTTTAAGTAAGGGCTAAAGTTCCCTGAGCTCCTATTAGGTGAATAAAAGTAGGTAGTGTTCTAAAGGAACTGGGCAGAGTTCCTATCACTAACCTATTCGTCACCAAGTTATGAAAGCAAAGGCCACTCCAGCCTCAAGAGAAAGCCTTTTTATTTCTGAAGACAGGGAGATCTGTTGTCCTGAAAAGTTAAACGAGAAGAGCTAAAAGCTCTTTTAAAATTTAGATTCGTATCTGCATGAAGAAGTGGCAATCAAACACCTGTCTGGTCATGCCTCTTAATTAAAACAGTTCTCAGACAGCGAAAGAAAAAGGCCTCTGTCTCTTAGCGAGGCAGAAATTCACCCACGGTTCTAACAAACTCAAGGATAGGTCCACTGTCGGATTTCCTTCTGTCTTCAGAGTTGTGTTAAACTACTTGGAAAATGTATTTGACTTCCCTTTGCAAATTACCTGAACTCCTTGAAGCAGTTGCTGTGTTCCCATCTGGCTGTGGCATGTCTGACGGAGGTGTAGCACAGCCAGGAACACCAAATGCCCAGCAGGGCACTAAACCTTCACGTGGTGAAGCACCAGCATTACCATAGCTCCCAACCCCAAGTCAGTCTGTAATACACTTTAAAAAGTCTAACAAATGGTCTTTAGTAAGGAAATTTTTCATCTAAATGACTCCAGGATAGAAGTGCAGTGCTCAATTAAGCCCAGAAGTGTGTGCAATCAACATTTTGGCAGTGGTTACACATTTTGATAAGAGAGCCCAGTCCTTAAGCAGATTGTTTTCTTATCTAAGAAGAAACCAATCTCAGGTATATAAGCATCAAAGTATTCTTAAAATGCCTGTGTCCTACCTGAGACCAGCTGCACATCAGAAAGTTTCAGCTTAGAAGGAGGTCTTGTTGACTGACACGCTTTGCCTTCCTGAGAACGTCCTTTAACAAACAATGTGAACAGCTCTGTGTTTATCACATAAACATGTGGCTGTGTATAGCTACAAATGATTTCAGGAAGCTACAGCATTATTTTATCCTAAAAATTACTCTCTTTTTTTACGGAGAGACACGTGAGACATTCCATACGACAGAAAATCGTGACAACCACAAGTAAAATTTAACTAATGTTAAAATGCATTTTGCAGTCGCTATAAAAAAAAAAAAGAAGGAAAATAAATTTATTAGCTTTCTTTATTTCATCCTTTTTCGTTCTCAAAGCTACAGAGCCATGATAGAAGTGACTTACCACCTGTTGAAGTACATATAGTTAGCATATCCTTACTCCATCAGTGATCCACACTGTAAAGGAGCTCAAGTCTAGAAGCAATACTTCTCTACCTTTTCCTGAAGATGCATTCCTTTGCACATCCACATTTCACGCACAGTGCAAAGCAGTGCAGAATTATAAAAGACTCTTGCTCTTGCCATAAAGGCCACTTATCTTCATACAGGAAGTTACCAACATTGAACATACTCTTCAAGTGAAAATATTTTTAAAACAGTAACAAACAAAACTAAGTTTAAAACAGTACTTTAAAAAACCAAACCATGATCCAGATAGCCACTCTGCATGGATACAGCCAGCTATCCCCAGCTTAACTGCTCTGTTCTCTTTCCACACTGATATATGGTGAGCAGCTCTGGCAATGGAATTATCTGATTGCTCAAGATCTGCACTGAAACAATGCTGTGTGGGCATGCAAACAGCTTTAACAGCAGCCATTTTAAATCAGGGAGTTGTTTGGTTTTTTTAACCTGAAACAGAAATACAATTGCCCAGAACACCTGAGATTCAGACTAATTTTATAAATAGTTGAAATCCTTAACAATTAGGTAAGAAGCGCATAGATGAATACACTCTGTTATAAAAATAAAAGCATAGTTATTCAAAATAAATTATAGTGAAAAGAAAATTACCATATATCTGCTTTAGGATGGACTGCTTGCTGGTTTTTATGGCTGAGCTGGTTTTGTTTAAGGATTTCAGATTTTTACATGAAGGAACTGATTTCAGAGGGCTATGGTTCAGCTGTTTCTTCCAGGCAACCTGAATGAAGAAGGCAGCTGCCTCTTGTCTCCATTTGTCTTCATCTTCCTTGCACTGCCGCTTAGCACTAAGGAGCTGAAACAACTCCTGTCTTAGCTGGTAACTAGAGAGCAGAAAAGAGAAGAGCACTTGTTTTAGGTGACCTGTTTTTACTTCCGTGCTTTCCATGCATCAGTTCACATGGTGCATTACATGAGTAACTGGGAAAACAGAACTCCCACTGATGTGCTAAGTCACTTGGATGAGAAATGTTTGTTCAGAAGAAAAAGGAGGAGTTGGGGTCAATTTTGGATGCATCCATTATTTCACACGAAGAAGAAGAACTGGCATTACAGGTATCAAAAGTTACAGTGCTTCAACATCAGCTTATCAGCCGCTTTATAAATAGAAAATCATCAGAAGGCAAAACTATAAATATTTCTGGTAACAGTATAATCAGTACTGCTTCCTCATTTTCACTATATTCACAGCTTAATAACACCAGACTTTCTCGTGTGCCTCAGCAATTCATGTCCTCGGTCAATCGGTGGAAGACACAAACCAAATCTGCTTCCTGTGGATTCGGCTGCACAATTCCCACTGCAGAAAACGGAGCTGCTCTCCACCCCTCCTCTGAAGATGCTCCCCTCACCTTGTTTGCAGCAATCTGTGTTTTTGCCCTTCCCTTCAAAAGCTCCCTGTCTTGTGACCCAACCTTGCCTCAGCTGCTTTGATCTCACACACACAGTCACAGCCCTCTGCGAGTGGCAGCAGCAGATTATCTGTCCCTCACATTCCGGTGGCAAATGGCACCGGCAGCAAGGAGTTGTTTGGGGGTTTTTTTCCGCTTGAATCGGAGGTGAGTATTCAATCGGATATTGGCGTTTCACACTCGCTAGTCAATTAACTGGCTTAGCAATTAACTCTGAATCCTCCCAGTACAAACCTGTCACAAATGAGCATTGAGTAACACTTGTAAAATATTAATTGTAAGTGTTTGGTAACAGGCCAAAACGCATTGATCGTCATCCCCTCTGGCATTCAAAAAGGCTTCTACTGGATGCCCCGGTAAAGCGAAGGAGGAAGGAGGGAGAGAGAGGTGATTTTTTCTGTTGCTCCCTCTGCAACAAGTTCTAAATTAAAAGACAACAAGCCAGATACAAACTGTTTAAATATAGGTTCTAAGCCAATGAACTACATAATTCAAACAAAGCAGCAGCCATATACAAAAAATGAGTACATAAAAGCACAATAGAATGCCAAAGGGGGATGATATGCTCTGTTACAGCCCAAATAATTTGAAACTTCCAATAAGCTTAGTAAATTACCTCTGTGAAATTTGCTGGGTGAGACAAATGTATTTAATCTTAATTTAGTGAAGCTTCAGAATTCAGGCATGCACTGTTATGCAGCTCATTAAAGTACATAACATGCAGGCAGCAACTGCATCTTGTCAGGGCCTGCAAGTTGTGAAGCATGGTATGAATTCAGAACAGGAGTATTATTGAGACACAGAGGGGAAAAAATTACCCAGTTTTCTAAAATAACAGCACTTTTAACTTTTCAATGGGGTCAGAGAGGAAAAGAAAGTGAAGAGGGAGCACAGTTGCAGTGACTCCCTAACATAACGAGCTAAGGATGGGTTAAGTGAAAACTGCAGAAAAAACAATTGGGGAACTGTTTTATACTGGAGCAGAAAAGAATACTAAGCTACTGTCTTGGAATTCAGTAATTACTGCCAGATGCCTTTGCTGATACGTGAAATGACCCATTCACAGTCACTCCACCTTTGGACTCAGCTGTGATTTCATGTTTGTAGAGAACTTCTGGTAGTTTTTAGCAACAAGAAAACAACTGGGAGGTTCTGACACAGAAGATGTAGGCAGTTATCTGTAGAGCAAGTGCACATTGTTCTAATGCAGCTCTCTCAGCTCATTCTGATCCTAGTGAGAAAAAAGAATGGGACCGAGTCTGATACAGTATCAATCTGACGTGGTGCCTTAAAATATACCTGATGCTTAGTCAACAAAACTACGGCACATAAAAGAAAAGTGGAATATCCACGTGCAGAACAAAGCTGGCAAGTGGTATTCTCAATTACTGTTACAGAGGCTCCAATCTTCAAAACCACTGCTGGCCAAAGTATGCACGCAGCAATAATATATTAAAAAAATACAGCTTGACTCCAGTGGGAGAACAACAGTGACAGCAACCAGCTTATTCCAGCTTCTGTGGGCTCCCTGTGGGCCCTGGAGCACGGTACAGGCCCTGGTGCCCCCAGGAGAGAGAACACAGACACAGAATCTGTAAGCCTCAATGAGCAGGAGAAGCTATTAACCTTTGGCAAGCCACACACCTCAGAATACACTTTTGAGGAATACATTTATAAAGTTTGCAGATTTGGGAATTGAAACATTCTGCTGTGAACAGCAAGTTTAATACACTTAAGTAGACCAGTACCACTCTGCTGTTGTGTTTGCCTTCAACAAGTAAATCAGGACTATAGAATTTGCAGAGTGAGACAAATGCATTTAGGTCTAATTTACAGAAATTCCAGAACTCAAGCATGTACTTCTACATGTTTCTAATGGAGAATTACATAATAACATTGTATAATTTTGCTGTCTACAAGTACATGCTATTTACCTTGTGCAAGTTTGGAACAAAAGCAAACACAGCACTGTGGAAGAACTGCCAAACTAATGTCTCCTGCAGCCTTGCAGAATTTATGATCTTTGTTAGTGTTCTATGAATTCTTGCAAACAGAACAAATATATTTATTTTTCACTGTTAAGTATTTAAATAACAAATGTAACTTAAACAATCTTTAATTCCCACAATTTCCAAAATGTGAAGTGATAGTAAGCGCATGTGCTTCTTGGAGAGAATGCACCCCATCCCTGTTTCAGCAGGTGGACAGTTCAGAAAGGCCTACCCAAAATCTGTAGTGTAAGTGGAATGCAGATTTCTGTACAGGTAAGTCAGCTTAATGCATGGCTTTGGATCCCAGTTCTTGTGGGAAATTTGCACAAGCACTCATTACACATCATTCTGCTTTGTCTTAAAGCCATGGCTCATCCTGCCCCTCTGTAAAGATTTTAAACCGGTGTTGAGTGAAAGCAGCAGAGCCAGCAGCAGCAGCATCACTTGCAGATACACTCTCCTAAATGCTCCTGGCTTCCTTTAGCTTTCAGCATCTAAGTGATTTGAGCACCTAAGAACTTGGCATCTGAATCAGAAAAGAAGGCCAAGGAGGAAGCAGCAGAGAGCAGAAGTGGTGGAACCCTGGGAGAAAGAGTGGCTGCTTTGCTTCACAGTTCAGAGGAATATGGCATGGAATCATAGAACCACAGAGTGCTTGGGTTGGAAGGGATTTTTAAAGACCATCTCATCCACCCTCCCTGCCATGGCCAGGGACATCTTCAACTCAGAGTCCCTCAGAGAAACTGTTAAACCAGTGAGAGACCTGGCAAGAATGTGAGTAAACATAAGCAATTTATAGTTTTCTGCATCCAGTAAAATCAAAGAAAGTTTAAATAAAAACAAGAAACAAGAATAATTTGCATATTATATCCTTCCCTTACATACTCTTCCTGCCCATTTTGATAAGAAACTAAATATTAAGGAGCATGTACGTTTACAATGACTGCATTTCTGAGGCTGAAACTCACACATTTATAAAAGCAGGAAAATGCTGTGGAAAGCATTCTTCTGTACAGCAGTTGTTCCTGCTTAATCAAGGTATTCAAGCTACCTTCAAGTTTTAGGAATGAACACTCAAAGCTCCCATACATTCCGTGGTTTGGTTATCTGGTTAAATGTTAGATCAGAGCACACTTTCAAGTATGTCACTGAACTCCAGGTTTAGGCAAATCCTGATTTGCACTCTCTAAAGAAATATCAGTGCTTGAAATAGAAGTTTTACAATTTCTCTGATTATTAAAAGTCATCACTTACCTTGCATTTTTTATGAACTTACTAATGTAATTCTACGCAACTAATGGTACTACTGTAATTCTCCACACCTCTCCTTGTGGGGAGCAAGATTATTAATTGCCGTGGTTAGCACTGGCAACATTGTAAGCAAAATAAAGAACCCTGCCAAGAAGCCTGGTTTCATTTACATCTACTTGTATCTCACTCTTCTGTAGCCACTGAAACAGTAGTCTTACCTTCTCCACGCCCTCTGTATGACTGTGGCAGCATAGTTCTTCTTCCGGAAAAGCTCTTTTCTTTTTCTTTCTTTTTCTATGATCTGCATTCGAATCTCTAAAGGGATTAGTTCAATATTTGTACTTTGCCATGGAACAGAAAGTAATTGATCATCTGCATTCCTGGATCCGGTTATGCCTGTTTTTTCCAAGTTCAAGCTGTCATCAGAAGCAGAACATGCTATTGGGTTTCCTGGCACAGTCCTGGTAGGTTCTGCCTCAGCAGACAATAGTGAAGAGGCCTTTCTTGCTATTTCGTTGTTTCCCACTTTGACAGTTTGTTCTACGGCATGCAGGCTGTCATTTCTGTTGCTTACAAATACTGTTTTGGCACTTCCTGGTCTACTAGAACCAGCTGGTGAACACCTCTTACCATTTACCTCTTTGTTTCTGGGTTTCTGCTGGTGCCTTTTGCCTTTGGAAGAGGCTTCACCCAGCTTTGAGTTTTGCGCCGTTCCACCGGCACAAGCGACATCGCAGAAGAACACAGCCCTTCCTTCACCATGGTCCCTCTGGCCACAGGGAGGCTGACTTGGATCCCTCAGCTTTTCCCCACCCCTGGCAGTCCTACAGGTAGAAGCAGAAAGCCTCCTGCTTCTCCGAGCACAGGCACCCGTTGTGTCGACAGCGTGTTCCTTGTGCTTTTCTCCGTCCACTTCTGCTGCAGCTGCAACCTGATGTTTCACTTCAGCTTTTGTTCCCTCGTTTGCTTTGCCACAATGGAAATGGACACAACCTGACTTGCTTTTGATGTGTTTCCTCAATGAATCTTTAGACAGAGAAATTGAAAACAAATTCAGTCTCTGACCCAGCAAAACAAAGTTTATGTCTCTGATGTTTTTGCTCTGGGTCACACTGGCATTCACTTAAACGAACAAAAAAATGCAAGCAGGAAGAAAACATGATTGCTGGTCACAGTAGAGTCCCAAACGCCTTCATTTGCTTAATGTTTTACAAATGGTTTTCTTTCTAACATTACATTGGAGCTAGATGCCTGAAAAACTCCCATGCTGTATCCTGGCACAGGATAACCCACTGACCCAGGAAACCCAAAGCACTTGGCTTCTCAGTATTTCCCTTGACATCCTGAATGAAATTATGAAGTCCTTCCTATTTCTGCCTTGCTGCTGTGTGATCACTGCTTCTAAACACTCTGGGGAGGGTGACTCGGAAGCCAGACTGGAGTGCAAAACTGAAATTTCCCCATCTTCCCTTTGGAAAATTCCATTCACCTTCCATTCTGCTTGGAAATTAACGGAATGAAAAAATAGACCAGAGAGGATGAACTGTAACAGACAGGATGTTACATAGGAGGGGAAAAAGAAAAAAAAGAGATCTTTGATACACTATCATTACAAAAAATCATCTGGATCACCCAAAACCTGGTGAAACCATGCTATATTTGTAATGCCTTTATAGGATACCCTTTTGACTGCATAACCACATCAGAAAACACCCAACAACTGAGCCACAGTTTTCACAGCCCAAAGGGTCTACCTTTATATTTAATTCCAATAAAATGACCAGTGAAGTCCATTAAAGTTTTGGTCACAAGAGGATTGATTAAAATACCTAACGAGAACTGACTATACCCTCATGGTTTGATCCTTATTGCATCAACTTTCCTGGCATCACTTCAGTAACAAAAAGAGAATGCATACCTAAAAAAGGCATAGCATTCTTTCTAACACCAACTGTTTGGATTGAGTGAGAGGATAAATCTCATTTAAAAACCAGAGTTACCTTTCTTCATTAACCTTCTTCACATGCACCACAGATAGGTCAAATATCTTTCATCTTATTTTCTCCGAAGAGTGCAAGTAATAGAACAATTGCCCACAGTCTGTTTTCACATATTCTAGCTATTTTTATAGACACTGTAAGGCACTGTACTGGTGGTTTTCACTACTTCACAGAGAGTAAAAGAATTCTGTATCTAACTCTACCCTGCTGCACAAATTGCTTAAGTGATGAAAGAATATGAAATCACAGAAAGACAAAATGGGTTCTGTATATAAAATACCCCCAAGAAGTGGACAAAGCAGATAAACAGCACAACTAAAAAAGATCACAAACCTTGCCTGATCTTATGACCTTCGCTCTGAGGCTCTGCTGTCAGGCAGCTCTCCTTTGGGGTCCCTTTGTCATGACCAGCTTTAGGTGAACCTCTGCTGTTTCTCCCTGGCTGGATCTGTGAAGCATTGAGGGTCAGAAGCCTCTTGCTCTGTGTGTCAGCTGCTTTGTTGGGTAACTGTGGGATGCTGGTGGCCTTCTCCCGGTTTGAGGGATTCTGTTGTACCCGAAATTTGTTTTGTTCCACGTTCTGCGTCCCTTTCTGCAGCTTGGCTTCTTTTCTCTTACTTTCCTCTTCACGTTTCCTGCAATTACAGTCCATACCATAAGACTTTTGAAGCTAAAATCTTGGGAGCATGTATCTAACTTGAACACACTCCTCTCTAAAAATCTGACACTGCCACAACAAATCCTTGACTTGACATCTCTTTCATGAGAAAAGGACACACATTGCACTGAAATGTCTTAGCTTGATCCAAAACAACAACTGACTTGCAGCTACAGCCTGATGAAGGTTAAGTCCTTGTCAGCCAGCTGCCCATTCAGTTTGCAGTTGTTTTGACTGATCTTAAAACACTCACTTATTGAAAACATCTAGAATTAGGGGGTTTTAGAAATATACAAAAATTAAAAGTAGGATTTTAAAAAGAATCACAACACTAATAACTGTGTTCGTAATTAGTAATGAGCAATATTTTCATGTGAGTAGTAATGCAATGCACTGTATTTGAAAAGCAAAAAACCTTAACAAAAGACGCAATATCTTTGAAAATTATTTCTTTGTACTTAAACGTGTCATAGTTAGTCAGACAATTATAAATCAACCTTGAACTAGCTACTTGTACTAACTTGCTGCTATGTATTTGCCATTGGTAGATAATTAATTTTACATAAACATTGTATGTCATATAAATGACAAACACTGATAATATGAGATGTGAATTAAAAACTTGTGTGCACACAGTATGCCATTACAATGGTGACATTTGGATTTCCAAAATGAAATAAGTCATGCATCTCTCAATAGTGTAGCCATAAAAGAGAATTTTGAGCAAACTTAGGACAGGTGCATCCACTGAATAAAATTTTGCAGCCTATTTTGAGATACAGTGGGCTATCATTGCACTTTATCTTTTAAATTCTTGTTCCTACCAAGCAGAATAAACCCGATAGCACACAGCAAACGTTACATACCTACCTCCCACTGAATTTGTTTTTATAAATTAAGCCCTGGCTGTTGGATGAGGTGACACTTTTCCTGTTGGAACGGACAGGCGGTAAATGCCGTATCATGTAGCTGCCTGGTATTTTAACTTGCTTCCAGTGCTCCAACACAGTGTGCAGACTGTTGCCACATCACCTCCCAGCACGGCGTGTGACAGGTGAGTTATGCGGCACGCCAGCCCCGGTTCCTGTGAGTGGTGTCACTGCCAGCGCGTGTCACTGCAGCGCAAGCTGCCAGCCAGAAGCCCTAACTTTATCTGTCAGTGCTATCTTATCAACTATGCTCCGCAGAAGAAGCTGATTGAACTTTGCACCTGAAAAGCTGCTAATTGATCTGAAAAAATACACTCTTAGCAGCCTGGGATTCGGTATTCCCTCTGGCAAGAAAAAAAAGTGGCCACTTTCAATTAATATTGGCATTCCACAACCGGACTACGCGGGGATGTTGGGACTGTGTACAGTATGGATCTCACTGCCACTGCTGTGCCATTTGAGCTGATAAATCAGATCTTGCTATTCACAGAATAGTAATTTTCTATTCTTCACAAGAATAGGCAGCCTGTTACCAGTGTCCTCCATTCAGGGTGTTAGAAAAGTGTGAGATGGGTTGTGTGATACACAACCAAGCTGGAGTGACCTGCACTCCTCTGATGAGCAGATCAACTCAAAACAGTAACTTCAGTAACGTATCAATCCTAAAGTCATTGAAATTACACAGGACCAGAAACCAAGAAATACAAAGGGTTGGTTTTTTTCTTTAAAGGTCTTATCTGTGTGCTAATTTTTCAATTAAACTGAAGAAAGAATAAAGGGGAGGGATTTCGATGCTCCCTATTCATAGAGCATCATCACAATTGTCACAGTACAGTACAGCTTAGTTGTCCCATAGGCTCCTGAATACATACAAAAGGCTCCTCCCCTTTTGTTTTGCTTTATTTAATCAGAAATTCAGTTTGTATTACAGTGAAGGATCTCTTTGAAATTAAACTTTCCAAGTTTTACTGTTGTCCAATGTGAGAGGCTAGGTATCATGAACAAGTGAAGGAAGTAAACAAGATTCTAACTTCAGGGCTCTCAGTCATTCTCAGGAGGTTCTGGCCACCCAACAGGATCCAAATTTGGGCTCTCCAGTTAGACAGCTACAGCTCAACAGTGGTAACAGAACTGGCGGGCCAACATCTTCCATTGTAAATGCAACACGAATTTGTCCTGAATTGTCATAAGCTCGTATTTTGTTGCAAAAGTGAAAGAATGAAAATTGAGCCTTTAGCAGATGGAAAGGAACAGTTTCAGCCTTACACGCACATTTGTGAAGACACAGAGATGCTTTGAATTTTTGATTCTGCTAAAATGAATTCAACCTTTTCTATTCTGTTAAGAATAGACACTTAACTTTTTTATCTACACACTGAAGGATATTTTAAAGGAGAGTGTTTTTAAAGTTATCCTTGCAAAAAACCCCCAAAACTTACTTAAAAAATCTCAACTGAAAATAGATCTCCAGATCCTACTACCAGTAGAGCTTTCTCCAGACTAAGAGGAGTTACATTTCACATTGCATAAACAGCAATGTGAAATATATTTCTCCTGCTACACAATCTAGCATGATGATTATTTTCAAAAGAATGATACCACTGACTCATGACTTCTGATCCCTAATAATCTTTTAAACTGATAGTCCTTAATAAAAATGTTAAGACAGCAGTTAATTTCTGTCCAGTATTCCTATGTTGATGGGTCTTCCCACATGTGTAGAGCAGCCCATTAGTTCTTACCAAAGTACCTATTTTTTCCTCAGTCATTTCTTGCATGTAATTTACCACCATTCTGATTTCTAATTCAGCCTTCATTGTGCTTACAATCTTCTGCATCTTGGTGCTATTTTCAAATTCAAATTTCCTTTTTAAATGAAAATACAAATCCATGATGGATTTATGTGAAATTCTCATCAATATACACTTCCAGTTTAAAGGTGAGAAATGAGAAATTTCCCATGAGGAAGTATGAAGACTTCAGGCAAGTCTGAATAACAGCTACTGTTTCTCCATGGCCACAAAACTTGTTATTCAGACACAAAAGAAAATTGAGTTGGTTTGATGTAATTTTTCCTGAGGTAAAAAAAAACAACAACAACCCACAGAACAGTTCAGTCTACTTAGCATCTCTCATGGTTTCTTTATTCTTCCTTCTGTTTCTTTACTCTTCCTTCTCCAGTGAGGATGTTTACAATGGTTTATTGTGATACCTACCTCACATCCTTTGCCAGTTCTTATTTAGCACCTCAGCTTGTTTAGTTTTATCATTGTATGTTCTTATTACTGTCAATTTTAGTAATTACATCAAATTTCCAATATGTGCTTTCCCTTTTCAGGATGTTGAA
Organism: Nicator chloris; assembly: GCA_013400495.1. NCBI lineage: Eukaryota > Metazoa > Chordata > Aves > Passeriformes > Pycnonotidae > Nicator > Nicator chloris. Next base: position 5,560 of record WAAE01020233.1, on the reverse strand, counting down.
GAGCTCATTATTTTCTCTGTTGCCACACTCCCCTATCTTTTCTCAGCATCCAGGGCTAACCACCAGTCTTTTGAAAAACCTCATAATCTACTTGTACTCTCCTGGCATGAGAACATTTTTCTAAATCCACTGAAGGCTGTTTAATTGAACTCCTTATTTTCTTGCTGTTCTTCTCTTCCTAAATATCATGAGCTACTTACTCATTTTCATCCATTTCCCTTTCACATCCACATTCTCAATCAGTTTCCTTCAACTGGCCAGAAGGAAAAACAGAAGTATGGATTTAGGAACTCATCCTGAGAAATTGAAAGGGGAGGTGAACAAATAAGGAATGAGTTCTGCAGCCTTTTCAAAATCCAGTATATTGGAAATTAATCTTCTCTGAATATGTTTTAAACACTTAAACATTATTTTCTTAAATACCTAGTTTTGTAATAAGTAAACCAAAGTCCTCTTTTTATAGTCTGGAAGGGATCTCAGAATGTCAGCAAGGCTAACAGGCTGCTCAAAAAAGGGTCAGATTGGGTGGCTCAGGTTTTCATCCAATTATGTCTTGAAAACCTTTATGGGCAGAGACCATACAACCTCTTTGGGCTGTTCTACTGGTCAATTGTCCCACGGGTGAAAGAATTTCTCTTTATTTCCAGACAACATCTCTTGTCCCAACTTTTGCCTGTTAAAAGTTTCCCAGAGACCACTTAGCAGACTACAGCTCCCCAGATTATTTTTTTGGCTCTTTTTGAAGCTGAGTGCAACATTTTCTTTCCTCCCATCGTAGGGGACCTTCCCTGGTCTCTGTCCTTTCAAAGACATTGGAAAGTGACCTTTTAAGGGTATCAGTTCCTTTTGTACCCTTGGATGCAGCCAACCTGGTCCCGTGGACTTGTCTGGGCTGAGTTCTCTCAAGCCTGACTTAATCCTCATTCACAGCTGGCAGTTCTGCTCCTCCTTGAACCAATTCTCTTAGCAAAGAGGTGTGGGAGACTTTCCTCTGGCAGATTGAGGAATAGAAGGCATTGAGTACTTCTGCCCCACCAGTGTCTGTTGTCACTAAATGCACCATTCAGCAACAGGCCCACGCATTCCTTGCTCAGCCTGTTACTAATGCATTACTACTTTTATTAATGTAGAAGCACAAACTCACTTTGTAACCTGTAACATTTCTTTAAAGTCTCAACTCCATTTGAGTTTTGGTGTTTGTGACATCATCTACACACCCAAGCAATGCTTTTATACTCTCACTTTGCAGTCTGTCCCAGCTTCTGCCTCCTGTAAACTGCATTGTAACATTTGAGCTCTGTCAAGGATTCCCAGCTCACCCAAATTGGTCTCCTGGTGTGTCTCTTTGCTCAGTGACATAATAGTGTGCATGTTGTTTTGGCCTTTATTCATTTTATAAATTACAATTTCTTTGATACTGGAGAGAACATGGGAGAAGATGCTTGTATAGAAATATTTCACAGGCTTTAAATACAGTGAATGTAATTTTACCAGAAAATAATACAGGTATGAGATGCTGGCTGACTTTTTGTCACAGTAAAAAAGGAAAAACAGAAAAACAGAAAAAGAACAGACTATCTGAACCCAAGTAGATTTAGGAGTGATTTATCTTAGAGAGACTCTAAAGTAACACATTACAAAGCAAGTTTTAAGTATCTACACTGAAATAGTTGGGGAGAGGGTGTGTGTGTTCAATCTAGGAGTTCAGCATCATTCTGGATCCCCACATAATGTCTACTTTTATCTGGAGACCAGATTTTTAAACACCAGCAGGGGTAATAGTTTTCTGTATGCAGGAACACCCTGGCCAATTTTAGCTGTGGAATGCACAGATGGGTACACAGAATGATGACAACATAATGTCCCCTTCAGTTTATTACAGATCATAAAACTGCAATTAAATAAAATTTGTTATGTGACAACCTGATTTGCTTGTACACTCCAATTGTACTGTAATTCTCTTTTTATGGTATTTGGTACACAGACTTTGTTTCTATTGTTTTCAAACAAATCAACAACAGCTAAGTAAGTTTCAGAAACTACATCAGAAACTCACAAAGGAAAACTACTATAAAAATATCCCCAAATTTCCATGAGGCAATTCTTTTCTGTTTAATCTTCTACATGGTGGATCAGAGATTCTTCTAAAAATTACTGTCATCACAAAGGATAAAGCTATCTCATTTGGTAAAGTCAGTTGTGACCACACAGCAATAAGCAGAGCTCTCCACTTTAAAAAGAAATATTTTCCAAGGCAGCTTCTCCATGCATGGTTTTGACTGACACTGATTTCAGCAGAAAAGTCAAACACAGGAGAGCTACAGGTTACAACTTCGGGATGTAAAGATGTGAGTAAGAGATGAGTTATCTGGTATTTCTAGCTTTGGCTCTTCCTGGGGAATAATAATTGTTTTATAGTAGCAGCAATCAAACCCAATGAAGGTCTGACTGGCCAATTATGCAGAACATCAAACTACCAAATTTGACACAGAGTGGAGTGCAGCTGAATTTGTCTGTTATACACAGATGCAGCAAAAATACCTCTAGGTGCAGTAATTATGTTGTGTGGTTTTTTTATATGATCTCTCTTTATCGAAATAATATTCCCAAATCATGCAGAATTCTTTTCAGATTGAAATGTTTTTTCATTTCAGAGTTCTTCAAGAGAAACCAGGTACTATTTTTTTACTAAGAATCTTAAGGATAAACTCCAAGCAAGCAACATACTGTGATAATCATGTATGTACCTTCTGATTTTAGAATTTCACCACTGTGCTACCGTTACCACATTTAAATTGGGTTGAAACTCAGCCAGAACCTACACATCTTGCTGGCAAGAATTTGAATTGTATGTTAGTTACCTGTAATCCAATATAACCAATTCATAGGAACTCTCTAATTCAAGACCAGAAAATATAAGTGCAGAGAATGATAAGGCCCAAAATGAAGTTGCATTTAGAAACCAGGAGTTCATGTTGCTAGAGAAACATTAAGTTAAGCCTTACTGAACCAGGCTTTCCTGGTTTGTTTTAATTTTTTTTTTTTCCTCAGCTACTGATTAATTTCTGTTCACAACTGATATCAAGACTTGATAGGGAAATAATTAATTCCACTACCCTGAAGTGATAAATGTTTTCCAAGCCTTTTTGTCATCCTACAGGATATCAGGCAAAGATTCACGGATGCTAACATGCTATTTCCTCAGCTTCTAGCATTTTGCTTTGCTATGGTATATTATATCAGGTTTGTTATTTAGACTGGGATTATATGGAAAATAACTTCCATCTGTCTGTAGTTATATAGAAGTTATATGCTTCCTTCAGTTTCATGAATTTTACCAAGAGGAACAAAAACCAATGAGCAACAGATAAAATCACACACTGATAAATACAAACTTACAACAAATGTCTATGTGCTGGAGTAGATTTCAAGTCTCAAGACTTACTTGGCAGCAGCATCTTTTCTCAGCTGTTCATGTTTCATTAAAAGATTCTTCCGCTCTTGAAAAGCCTTTCTAACTTTGTATCCTTTGTAGACAGCCTGAATTTTGAAAGCAGCAATATCCTGAATGGCAGCTATAGACAGAGCCCCATGTTCTAACATGAACTGAATCACTTCATGGTGTTCACCAAGCAAGGCATAATCAAGTGGAGTATATCTAAAAAAAAAAACCCAAACCACAACAATTACTATTGATCTAGAATTCTAGCTATAGTGTGCATTTCTTCACCCCCATTTCATAACAGAGCAACTTCTAGTATGAAGACAGATTAAACACTGCTCCAGTAGGCTGTTTTTCTCATCTTTTTAGGCATTATTTTGCTACCTTATTCATTCTACACACTGTGGTTATGTTTAAAGCTTATTTTAGCCTCCTAATATGGAAAGGGTAAGAGGGGGACCTGAAGTGTTTGGACAAAATCTCCCAAAGCACTGTCCACAGCATTAACTGCTTTAGAAAAGCAGTCTTTAAAATGTGTTATTGAAGTTTTCATATAGAAATAAAAAGAAAAAGTAAGTTAAGATATTTTTGTGTTATTTCCATATGCATTTAAGTTCTAGAAATCTACTGTCAAATCTGGCTTAGCTGCTATTATATCAACTGAAAACACTATGCCTGACAGAGCAGCAGGATTAGATCTGTATCACAGGATAATATCTTTTTTAAGGTACTAGGAAAACTTAAGTCTGTTTTCAAATGGACAGAGGTGTTCAAAATATTAAATTGGTTTGGGTCTTAATGGTGTCCAAGATGCCTCAGCCTTTTTCAAAATAATTCCCGAATTTCCCGCTGTTGACATGGGAGCAAAATTTACATATCTCCCTCACCAACATTGAAACTTTGGGGAAAGACATTTAGTGACTGAAAATTATCAGTCACAAGCCATAATCAAGACCATCTAACATAAGACTATCCAATAACAAGTGTCAATGCGTGTGATTGTGAAAATTAGGGCTCTTGTTGATGGTAACTTGCTGGGACACAGTGCTGGTAAGCAAAGAAAGACAGAAAGCACAATTGGACCTGCCACACAGCAATGCTTTGATGGAAGGATAAACAGTATCTGAACTGAAGTGTCTGCAGGAATAAAGACAACGACATAACATGAAAATCTGGATGTCAAGGTGCACTGCTGAGAGCACTTAAAGAGCTACAGATTTTTGATAACCCAGAAATGGGAACTTCAGAAGGAATGTTATTTCAGAAAAACACTTCAAAAAGGTATTCCTGATTTTGAATACTTTAAAGACACAAAAGATATTAAAGGAAACTTAACGCTATACCATGTATCTACCAAAACAATGTATTCTATTGCAGATCCTAGTAATGAAGATCCATTTTTTAAATGTGGATTCTCTAATTCCATCCAAGCTACCTTTGAAAGTGAAAAAATAATTTAAATCAAATAAGAGGAGTTTTTATGACTGGACGCTTACATACACTCCTCTGGTGTGTCAGTTCAGAGCTTGATGTAAATTTCCTTTTGCCTTGGTTCTCTCTAAAGCAGATAGTTTTTAAATCAAGCTGGCTTCACAAGGAAACACATGAAGACATCAGCCATCAGATGTTACGGGCAATTTAACATGAAGGTGGTCAAGCTGCAGCTTGATGCACTCAGGACATTAGGTTGGATTACAAAATAAATTGGCAAAGAACAACAAACCCAATACCCTCCAGATTAGCACTTGATCACATATTTGGTGAGCAAGTGGGCACTTTAAAATTCTGGATGCAATCTCAGCTCTATCTTTTATCTAATCTTTTAGTTATAACCACTATGTTTGAATTTTTACCTGGTATCTAATACTATACTTCAAGAAAGTAAAGAAGGGAAGCTTTTTTTCCTATAGGAATATTTGGGAAAAAAAAGTCACCTTGCAGTGAAATTGTTAGTGATTAAAAGCCAATTTCATCCAAATACAGGTGAACCAAATCCATGAGGTTATTTTTACTCTTTCTTACAACACTCAACTTGATTTTCCACTTTCCAAACTTCCAATCACTTAACCATAAAGCAAGGTTTGTAAATATTCATTAAGATGCAATTGTGCAATATAT
>WAAE01020232.1:0-16581 GCA_013400495.1 Nicator chloris | reverse complement strand
CCCATAAGAGGGGAATAAGCAAGAACACCTCCAGAGTAGAAAGGGATCAACAGGAGGTCTGCATGTGACCTAAGCCCTGGCAGACCCCAGTATCTGCAAGGGATAAGTGTGCACTCTGGCATCCTGTTTTGTGTCAGAGGGCCTCTTCAGCTGCTGTGAGTCCCTGGGTACACTTGGGTTCTGTCCAATTCTGGCAGAGCCAGAATCTGATCTGTGTGGTGGGAGGGGAAGCACCTTTCTTACTTGTGGGTGCTGCAGAGTCTCTGCTAGTTAGCTGGGCCATAGGTTAAAACAGATGAAGGTTGACTAGAAGTAAAACTATTGTTTTTAATATCTAAATATAATAAGGTAGTCACATATTTGTAAAACATGAGTGAAGAAGTGAAACAGTCTGTATTTAGTCTACGTACACAAGCATAAATCTACTTATTGTGAGATAAAGACACAGCTCCATTGTAGCAGTTGAAGTCTTGGGCTTTGTGAAATTCTCCCTTGGCAAACGCTACTGCTAAAGAGAGTCTGACTGATACTGCATAATAATTCATATTCAGGCACCCTTTTCAGGGAATGCACTTGAATATTTTTCTTGAGGGGAATGTAGTAGCCTTTGAATGTGATCTTCATTTCAAGACTTCTGGGGTGTCAGAAGAAATTTATTGTCTCACTCGAAAACTCATTTTATCCCTCCTTTATTCAGAGCTCAGTTTTGCAATTCTTCATAATTAACTTAATGCTTATTTCTCTTCCTTGGATACAGAAGTGTTTTCCCCCTTAAACTAGGAATTATGTTCTGTGAACAACACTGCTTCAGTGAGCAACAGAACTCCCTTTCCTCCAGTAAATCACTGGATATCTATCACTGTACCTTACATTCAGTATTGCTCTAAATGTTAATAATGCAAAGGAAGCAAACATTCAAGTAGGATAAATGTCCGTGGTTCATTACTGGCTGCTGAGTGGTAATTACCCATTTGGAGTGGTTGCTGTTTAGGGGTGCCTGATCCTGAAGCCTTTTCTAACAAAGCTGTGGTCTAAGTTAGGCTGAGCATTGCTCTGAAGATAATTGCCCATATACTTATTTCATGTCAAATTTGTTGGTCTGTGTTGACCATCAGCTCCTTTCCAGGTAGATTGCTGTCTAATAAGCAGCCTTCCTCTTTGTCTTTGTGCAGGTGTCCTATATCAAATTACAGCATAATTTTGTTCAGAATTTTTTTCTTTCTTGGTCGTGGCCATTTTTGTTCCCAACATGTGTCCTGTTGATGGCCCTTCCCAGCTCCATGTTGTCTGTGGAAGGAAGAAGCATCTCTCTTCTCCCAATCTCTGGGAGAGTGACTGACATATGGGATAGGAACCAACTGTGAATGTGTCATGTGGAGCCTCTCTCCATATACCTTTATTTTGGCAAGGATTTTTTAACAGTTGTGCTCTGGGTATTCTCTGTATATTAGGCTGCTTTGCTTGAGGACATTCAGTAATTTTAAAGGCATTGTGAAGTTTAAATGGGGTTGAGTATACTCAGACATGCTATTTATAGTAGTTCTTGTCATTTCTCCTTAGAGCTGTATTCCTCTGATCTTCCTGAGGGTAGCCTTTAAGTGTTGTAGTTTCCCAGAACTTACTCCTTCAGCAGTGAAACACGGCTAGAAACACTTAGGTGTGTGTTATGTGTGGTAACACAACTTCTGGGTAAGTCTGTCTGCTGTTAGGCCTGTAGCCCTTGGGGGAGCTTTATGACAATTCTTCTACAGCAAATTATTTGAAACTGCATGAAAAAGGTATCTAATAAATGTGTTTTGAGGTCCATTAGAGAAGGATACCTCATGCACTTTCTGCTACGTCCTTTATGGATCGTGTGCTTGTGATTATGTTGGTTCCCTTCACTTTTCTCTCCACCTACAAATCTGCTGTGCAGACAGAAGAGGTCTTCCTTTCAAGTAGCAGGTTCTTGGCAAATAACACCTTATGCAAACAGCCTTAGCTGCTGGGAGTGATAATAGTAAATACTGCTGAAGTGAGAGTGTTGTAAAAATGTATGAAGAAAATTGAAAATGCAGTTACATGGCAATTTGACCATAACTTGATCTCAGAAAATATATGGGAAGGTACAGTGGGAGGAAAATTGCACTTTTCCCTTTAGAGTGCTAGGCAAAGCTTTGTCAGAAGGTTGTTGATAGCTTTTTGTATCTCATATACATCTAGAGTCTCTCTGAATGGTTTACAGCTTTTGCAGAAACCTTTTCCTATGTAAAAATTTGCTGCTTAGAATTTGGGAGTTGAAAAATTACTTCCAGAAATTGTTCATTTTATTAGCTTTAGAGGGACAGGAATAACCTGGAAAATTGAGTTTGTGTCTGAAAACCCGGAGGGTTTGAGTCCTAGTGCTTTTATTACAGTCCATATATAGTTAGCTGTTTATGAAGCTGTTATTGATGTATTCCAGAATGTTGTTTATTTTTCCCAAGAATGGCTTCCATTCTGTATATGACTCTAGAGTAATTCACTTCTCATAAAAGCATCAAACTGTGTCCTAGTTCACTGATTTTTTGAACATCTGAGATTTTCGTCGTTTTTCAGCGACTCTTGCCTGTAGAAAACACATGGGACCTCACAGATCAATAATTGATTGGCTGAGGATTGGCCAGTGTTTCTCTGGTTTGTGCTCTCTGTAAGTCGATTTCTCTGTCTGGAATGATTACAAGAGTGGATGTGATTGTAAATGGAAGATGAAGGATCTGGTTTGGTTCAGATTTTGTTTTCTGTTCCCTTCTTGAATTATTTCATGATATCGAGTTAAAAGAACTGACACCATGGATGGGATGAGTTGACTTAGGAAGAGATGACTGAACAGTCAGGCAAAAATTTTTAAAATATACAGTCTGATGCCAGTCAGGGTTTTGGGACAGGAAGGAAAAGAATATTTCTCAGAGTTTGATAGATGTGTGGAAGAAGGCTATAAGCCTCATGCAATTTGAATGCTTAGGCAGCAGACTGCACTTCAGTACTGGTAACATCCTTCCCCACCTCTGGGAAAAAGTATATGCAACTTTTAACTATAACTTTCCGGAGAAATATCCTGACTTTCTTGTTTCTTGAAACTACACCTGCCATGTGCAGCAGCCTTTTATGGTAGTTAATTAGGAACTTAGTTCTTGCTCCTAAACACAGGTCTGATATATCTTTCCACTCTTCGGAGCTGTGGTATTTTTGGTATCTAACCTTTGCTATTTAAAATGGTCTTAGAAGTACTAATTGAAGTAGAGAAAACTGTTGGAATAAACTTTTTGTCTACTGAATAAATTCTTATATTTTTGCTCAAAAATTTTGCTCATTTTATCATTCCAGCTGAGCTTTTTGCTTAGGTTGCCTTTTCTTTGGTTCATCTTTTGAAATTTCTCATTGAAGTCAGAGGAGGAAGGATTCTGACTGGTTTTTAAAATGGGATTTGCAATCCCAAATCACTTATCCATTCGTTGATAATCTTACTGATAGCCTGCCTTTCTTCTTGTGTATTGTGAAAGATGCTGTTGTATTAGTCCTTGTGTGGCAGGGTACTGCTTTTGTTCTCTGCATTAAAAGTGTTAAATGCTATCTAAAGAATGATTGGCACTGTAAAAATATGAAATTGACTGTAAGGGCTATTGATTAACTACTTCTTATGGTCTAATTTTTAAAAGAAAAAAATAGATAAATATTCCTTTAGGATCTCTGATCACAAATATGCTTTTGAATCAGGACTTGTGATTCTGTAATATGGTAAAACAAAAAATAAATTTCAGGCTTATACCTTTTTTCCATAGTCTTCATATTTATTTCTGAAACAGGCAATTCAGGTAAGCACAATTTGGTAGTTTTCATGTGACTTTGGCTTGTCTTGCTATAGTTCAGCTCTTTGAGGAATCTTAGGATTGATATTAAGAGAAAAATCAAGTTGGGTGGCAAAAATTGTAAATTAAAAGCAGCAAGACTATCTGAAACAAATATAAAATGTGTTGTCAGAAACAACTGCATTGCCAGGTAGTTAATAACACTTACAGGATGATAGGAATGTAAAAAAAGCCATGCTGGGTCAGAGCACTTCAGGATGTAGTTCTATATCGTCCCTCCAACATCCAGAAATGTTCTTCAGAGTAGTGTGTGAGCACTTGCTTGTAGTGCTCAGCTCTGTAGTTGTATTAAGGATGTCAGAGGATACAGCCCTGCCTATTTCCTTTGCTGTCTGTTCATTCATCTTTTGATCATCTGTTTGAATAAATACTTTTTGGCCTTCTGGTGCTGTCTGCCTCCAAATCAAGTGACAAGTTCCAGAAGTTCACCACTTATGTGTAGTACTCTTTTAACCTCCCATGAAATGATGTCCTACTAGATTTTGGGTGGGGACTAGCAAACCACAATTCAGAATTCCCACCAGCTAAATGGACATTGGGATCCTAAACTATAGCATGCAGTGTTCTTGCTGATTACAGTTAGGGGCTAGACTTACTTGCTGGAAGGAAATCAATGTCACATCTACTCAAGTCTTACTGTGTATATGTATATCTCTCATTTTTCTTTCCTTGTAACTGCTTTTTTTAAAGCCAGGTAGCCTAAATATGATAGTGCTGGTCCATTGATGGTAATTTTATAATAATACATCAAACATAGCAGATTTCCACTTGGTTGCTTGCAGTTTGTTTCTCACAGACTTATAAAGACTGTTGCATTCACTTGGGAGCTGTAAGTACTCAGCTCCTGTAATGCCTTTAAAATGACGGGATCTATTTGAGCAGGCAGGAATCAAATAATGAGCCAAGAGTGAAAAAGCAAATCTTATAAAAGCTTATTGGACAGATGGCTGACATGAACTACTTAGACCTCAAAACTTGATTTATTTATTGGATTTTAGGATCTTGCCCTGTTTTAAATTAATTAGCATTTGTTGTTTCTATTGTATTTCTCCATGACATGCTGTGTAAACTAACAATACTTAACGATTTAAGCTGCCAATTTTACTTGAAATTTTTTTAAATTGGTCATGCTGAAGCAAATTGAGAGTGTATGACTTGGGACCAAAGAAGAAAGGCTTATTTATAAAATTGGTCAGGATACTTCCATTTTTGTGTGTGCAGCAACACTGGGATATTGCTGCTGGTTGCCTCTTTTGAGTGCTGTAGCATCAAAGCAGAACAAGCAATTCTTATGCTGGCTTCTCTGAATACTGGCCTTAAGCTATAAATTAAATTATCTGTATAATTAAAAAGCATAATAAGTGATACCTATCACAGAATCACAGAGTGGGTAAGGTTGGAAGGCACCACTGTGGGGCCATCTGGTCCAACCTCCCTGCTCAAGCAGGGTCATCCTAGAGCATACGGCCCAGAATTGTATCCAGATGGTTCTTGAATATCTCCAGTGAGGGAGACTCCACAACCTCTCTGGGCAATGTGTTCCAATACGCAGTCAACTGTGCAGTAAAAAAGTTCTTCCTCATATTTAGGTGGAACTTCCTGTGTATCAGTTTCTGCCCATTGCATCTTGTCCTATGGCTCAGCACCACTGAGAAGGGCCTGGCTCCAACCTCTGACACCCTCTCTTTAGATACTGATAGACATTGATGAGGTCCCCTCTCAGTTGTCTCTTCTCCAGACTGAACAGACCCAGCTCCCTCTGCCTTTCCTCATAAGAGAGATGTTCCAGTCACCTCATCAACCCTGTTGCCCTCCACTGGATCTGCTCCAGGAGCTCCATATCTCTCTTGTACTGAGAAGCCCAGAATTAGACTCCAGATATGGCCTCACCAAAGCTGAGTAGAGGCGCAGGATCACCTCCCTTGACCTGTTGGCAATGCTCTTCCTAATGCACCCCAGGATACCATTGGCCTTCTTGGCCACAAGGGACAGCTGGCTTATGGACAGCTTGTTTTCCACTAGGACCCCCAGTTCCATCTCCCAGCAACTTGGTTCCCAGCCTGTAGTATACAGAGGTTACTCTTCTCCAGATGCAGGACCCTGCACTTGCCTTTGTTGAGTTTCAGAAGGTTCTCTCTGCCTCTCTCTCCACTCTGCTGAGGTCTTTCTGAAGGGCTACAGAGCCCTCTGGGCTATCCGCCACTCACTCCTCCAGCTTTGTGTCATCAGGAAACTTGCTGAGGAGGCCTCTGCCCCTCCATCCAAGTCATGGAGGAATAATTTAAACAATATTGGGCCCACTACTGAACTTTGGGGGACATCACTAGTGACAGGCCTCCAACTAGACCCCTGTGCCACTGTTCAGGACATTCTGGAATCTGTCATTCATTCAGTTCTCAATCCACCTCACCACATATGGCATGAATGTTAGAGGAAAACGTGGAGGAAATCTGACTGGAAAGCTGGGAAGGGTTGTTCCAGGGAATAAAATTGGGCACAATTTTTGAGCTTCAGCCAAGTAATTTCCAAAAGACTGGACTATTAGATCTACTCAGAAGTGAGATGTTGGATTGGCCATGCCTATTATCCCACTGTGTATGGCCATGAGAGTAACAGCCCAATAGTGGTTCTTGCAAGGAGGTGAGTATTTTAGCTATAATGTCTAGTTTAGTTTTCCACCTCTGTCACTCACCTGCCAAAAGACTTTCAAATTCAACGTATCTCTTTTGCTCTCCTCAAGCAATTTGGAGTGACATCTGTAAGGCCCCAAAAACTTCTTGGCAAGACTCTTGAAAGGGCTTACAGTTTTTTATGTACTCTGACTTAGATGCATGGGAAGAATACTGACAAGATATTCTGAAGAAGTCAAGACAATTAAAAAATTTTACTGGCAAGTTTGGAAAATCAGAGAACTTCAACAAAAGTTTAGAGCAGCATTCAATCAACGTAAAAGCAACTTCTCAAAACATTAACTTCGCAAACTCCAATCCCATCCAATTTTAAGTTACTCAAAACTATGAGAAGGAATTAGTAGAAGAAACAGAAAGTCAGAAAGGTACAGAAAAGAACAAGTATAGCTACCACTCCTGGTTCCAGTGGTGTTCAGCTGATAGAAGTTCCAAGGAGGTAGGGTCAAGACGTGCTCACTGCAAGTCCTGGCTCAGATACCCTTTGGCTTTCCGGTCTCCCCCAGGTGGGACTTCTGGTCATCTGACCACTCTGGGGCTGGAATGGGGCTCTGGAGGCGAGTGTGGAGCCTTGCCTCCAGTGTGCCAGGGACTGGCAGCCTCTGCAGGGCTGGGATACGGGCCTGGCGGTGTGTGGGGTGTGTGGGGCAGGGCATTGCCTCATGAAAGGCAAGGCCTGACCTGCCCCTTCCCACACACACGTGTGCCTGAAATGTTTTGAGCCAGCAATCCTTTCAGTCTCAGAACATCTTTGCACAGAGAGCCACACTGATACCACAGTCTTGATTGGACTGTTATTCAACCATTGGTTAACTATCAAGTGTGGTTGTATTTCTTTACCTATGATGTGTTCTCCTACATCTGAATTCCATTCTAATTAACTTTCTATACAAAAGATTTATAGCTGTCTTGTTTTCAGCTGTTGCATCTCCTGTTTGAACAATGTCACCTACTCAAAGATTTCTCACTGAGCTGGTGTCTGTAACACAGTTTTTCCATGCCTACTTCACTTCCTTTTATCAACAATCTATTTTTGTCTATAACATCAATTCCTGCATCAGCATTGACTTGGTTTAAACTTAGATTTAAGTCTTACATCTAAATCCTCTTTCTATTCCTTTTTTGTTCTGCTCTTGCTCTTGTCCAGAACTCAGCTGCCAGGCTGCATGCCTCCCTTATCCTGCATCTTATACTTCTAAGCTGAGACCAGCTTTCCCTTTTTCTTGACCATAAAATTTTAAGAAAGCTCATAACAAGAGCCAAAACAGTCTGCATTCACTAATCTGACCGTGTCAAGGTGTGTGTGTGGTGCAGACCCCACAGTGCTCTCACAAGGTTGGTGTGTGGTGGTGTGTGATTCCTCCTGCTGTGCCTCGTGTCTGCAGCTGGACAGCAGCACTCTGGACAGCTCTGCCTAAGAGCTGCCAAGGCCTCCATCAGCATCAGCCAGGATTAAACAGGCACTTTTAAATCTCTGCTGTAGCAGAAATGGGAAAGCTTCAGAATGGTTGAAGGGAAAACTTGGGAAATAGCTCTGAGGAGAGGAGGTGTTAAAAGTAGGGACAGTTTTGGGAAGGGTGGAGGGGTTATTTATGGAAGAGTATTTCCCTGTGCAGAGGAAAACTGATAGACATGTGAGGATACATCCAGGCAGAGGACATGGAAAAGGGGCTAGTGGAAAGTTGAGTCTTTCCAAATATGCAGTCAGTCTGCTGTGAGTTTCCAAAGTGAGCTGTGGGATGTAGTAAAATATGTAAAAAAATCTATAGTGGTTTAGGATTTTGACTTAACTTGAATTTTACTTTTAAGAGAGGAAGCTGTGCTCTTGACTGCTGGTTTTATTTATTTAGGATTTAACTGCTTGTTAAATTTGAATTCTAGCCACATCTGATACTTCAATTTTGTGCTACCTGCATAGAGCGAGCTTCTGTACAATTTTTGCAAGAGGCATAATTTTTTCTGGAGAGGGAAAATAATGATAAAAATAAACTCTTCTATTAAAATTGTGGTTTCAGTGTGAACGGGAAAATATGACATATATGAAATCCTAACTTTAGTCATTAAGATTTGTTTGGGAATGGTTTAGATTGAAAGAATAGAAAGAATAAATTTTGCTGTCAGCAAATTCATCAACCACTTCTATTATTTGTGGTGTTCCTTACTTTTCTGCGGGTAATTGCATCTTGAAAGACTGAATTTCCTTCTCTACTGAAGTCAGTACATCAGGAAAAAAACAACTTCAAAGCATCAAGCTGAGAGATTTTTGTGAACAGTGATTACAGCCTTTTTTTTGTACAGCAGGATAACTTCTCCCTTTGGATTCAGACATAATGTTCTGGAGTGCCTGGTATTTGTGAATATTTCTATATGGAATATCAACAGTGCTGTGGAAGAGATCTAATTTTACCCAAAGGTTTAAAAATCAGAGGCCAGAAAACATTTTTGTCTTTATATTGTTCTGAAAATCCATTCCAACTTCAGAAATGGCCCCCTGCTTGGTATAATAGGACTTAAAAAGGGAATTAAAGTTTATGGAGCATGTATAAATCTTCATGTGGCACAGCTGGTAGGAATAACGCCCGTGAGAACATCCAGGCAAGTGCTTTATACTGTGACTAGGGAACTTAGAGCTTTATGTACAGAGTAACAGCAGTGCCATCTCATCATGCAGATCATTGGTTCATTCAACTTTGATTTAGTTTGATTTTTTTTTTTAGTTAAATGATTTCTCCGCCGCTTGCCTGGTTTGTTATGCTGACAAAACCAGCGTTACTATTTGTGGCTATTCTACAGCCCTGAATGCACACCTGTTTCAATACATTCAATGCCCTGTTAGGGCAGGATCTCAAAGACACCATCCCTCTGGGACCAGTGACAGTGTTGAGGCTGCTGNTTTTTTTTTTAGTTAAATGATTTCTCCGCCGCTTGCCTGGTTTGTTATGCTGACAAAACCAGCGTTACTATTTGTGGCTATTCTACAGCCCTGAATGCACACCTGTTTCAATACATTCAATGCCCTGTTAGGGCAGGATCTCAAAGACACCATCCCTCTGGGACCAGTGACAGTGTTGAGGCTGCTGGCTGATGTGACAGTGTCAGTGAGCTCATATTAGGGCTATGTTTTCTACATAGTGCTTAATTCCCGTGGTTTGTGGTTAGAGCCTTTCCTGGGGACTGCAGTGTGACCATTAGTACCAAGGCAGAGGGATAGCACATTGCTAACTGGGTTTGCTGCTGCCTCCCTGCCATTCTCCCTGCACAGCCTAGATGGGAAACTCAGATTGTTTTGCAGAAGCCAACTCTACTTTTCAGTCATGGTCTTAGGTGAGGTTACTGCACCGTTTTGCCTTGCTTTTGTAGCACAGACACCTGAACCACTTGACAGTCAAGTCCTCAGCTGCTGCAGTTTAGAGCATATGGTTGAAAGTAAATTGTTGCCAAATTTGGATTGCTTAAAGACACTGCACATTGAACCATGGCAGTTTAGGAAATGAGTGATGAGCAGTTCAGGTGTCCAGGCAGGGTCAACTGCTGAGACCAGTAGCTTCATCAGGTCACTGAGTACCAAAACTCGGTGCAAATACCTCCCAGTGCACAGAAATAGCAGGTTACACCAGCTTTACAGCATTTAAGCACTGGCTCTGAATGTCTTCTTTTTTTCACCTGTAACTGCTGATTTAAAAAAAAATCTTAATAAACCTGTGCTGATTTATCATAATTGCATCTATCAATCAATTTCTAATGACTAGATGCATGAATTTCAACAGTCCCTTCCCTAAGGCCACAATAGTCAGTATAAGTTCAGACTGATATGTAGAACAATTTTTTTTTTTCCAAACTCATAAGGAAGTGTAAAAAATTTATGGTGTTGCTTTAACAAGGCTCACTGAGATTTGGGATTATATATATCTAAGCTCTTATTGAAGACAAAAACTTTCCTGTGTTTAGCCATGCAGAGCAAAGCTGCTCTTCAGACAGCACTGTAAAAATGAAGAGAGTATGATAAACATAGACTTGAAATCATAGAGAAAGGTATGAGGGGTCTTCCCTCTGAATTCCTTTATTGCAAAGCTACAGTTACTATTAACAAATATAAAATGTAAATTGGAATGGCCATAGCTCTTGAATTTTAAGGCCATTTCACCATACTAGGAACCAGCAGTGGAAATCTTTAGCATTGTTAGAAGAAATCTACTTGCAATACTGAAGAAAAAGCAGAAGATGGAAGATAGACCTCATTCCCTAGCATTCAGGAGAATTAATCCTCCTGAACAGTAAATCTGCTTTCTTAATCTCACTCTTCAGCACCCAAATCTCTGTTCTTTCTCTAAGAGGTAATTTTTACTCAGGTATGCCACTGTTGGCACCTCAGTTTAGTATCCCTCTACTTCCTTCTCCTAGGGAACTCTAGAAGGAAAATTAAGTGGAATGTGTTTCATGAGATATTTTATGTTCAACTCTCTTTTTTTCTTTGAGTAATTGGGACATTAAACTGTTTTCACAGGCTTGGAAATGAAAAATCTGATGTAACTTTAAGCCATTTAATTAAATTATAAAAATTGAATCCAATATTTTTCGGAAAGATATTTTACAGGACGCCACAGCGCAGTTACAGAAAGTTTTAAGTTCCACACTTTCAAAGCACCAGAGTTGCTTTAGACATTTTCACTCCTTTTTTAAACCTGAGCAATCTGTCTATCCAGAAACTTAAGTGCATTCTTTGTCTCTCAAGAAACTAGGCATTCTCCTTTTGTAAGGGTTATAGATTGATAAATATGTACACTATTCCATTCAGCCTTCCTTTGGGTAAATTTCTGCTATTTCAATTTTCAATGTTTGCTGCGAAAGTATTTAGATTCACTGACAGTCCATACAGGGCAGTCTACAGGTAACTGAGCTGCACAGTCCCAGAAAACTTGAAGAAGAAATGAAAGCCTGACTGTGGCTGGGGATGGTGTTGCTGTTTTTACAAGCAGTGACACTGAGTATTGTATGACAGAATGCAGACACATAGGTGTTCTAGATTAATGATTAAGCTACAGGTGCTGGTCTTTAAGCAGCATCTGCATGTATTTTTTACACTGTGTAGATCCAACAGGAATATGTAATCTCTCCTATGCCCCAGATAATGATGTTGTGTTTCAGTAAGTGATGGGAACGTTGTCTTGGAATGTCCTTGTATTCACCTTGCTTGTAGAATGATTTAGTCTGGATACAAAGTTCTGCTTTTAAGGTTGCAGAGTCGGTAAATCTTGAAATCTGATGAAACACCAAACCATTATTGTCCATCTCTTGAATTGTTTTGCTGTTGTGGAGTCTTCTTTTGCTTTTTCTGCAGCATCTGTGATATTTGGGATTTTGTTAATAATGAGTATTGCAGTTGGGCACACATGACATAGTTGCTGCTGCTCTGTAGGTATTTCAGTCAGAGTTATCAATTTGGAAATCATCTGGTAGCTGTTTTGGGCAAGCAAACCAGGTATTTTTGGACTGACTTCAGTAATGCCTCAGTGAATGAAGCAGGACTTCAAACAAATGAAACTGAAAAACAAGTCAATCACAGATGAAACTAGGAGCTTAAATAACTCAAAATAATTCTTGACACTGTGATGCTTAGATTTATTATAAGAGATCAAGAATAGTAAGTTCATGGTTTTTTAATGTATACTAATGTTTACTCATGTGTACTAATTTATTTTGAAATAGATATACTGATAAAATTCCTTACTAAGGTTCTGCAGCTTCGTTCACTGCCCCCATTTTCATTATGAGAACTTCTGTTTGAAAGCTAAATTATCTTTACAATCTCGAGCTTTATTTTTTTTTATCCCCTTGCTCTTAGAATAATTTTCTCACGTGAGAAGTGATTGAGTGAACTGAAGTGAATTAAAGGCCATTTCAAATTACATAGGTCTTCTCTTTCTTAAGCATCTGACCGTCAATGGGTCTGGGCATACTGCTCATGAGGTTTTTGGAACCTTTTGTACTGAACTAGTTCAAAAATTAAATCGTACGTGATCTGCTTTACCTCTGTTTAGAATGATGGGTTTGGATTTTTTGATTGCCTCTTTATCAACCTTTCACATTTTACATGGTGAGAAATAATTCTCAGACACTGGACATAACATTTGTACACAGGGAAACTTTCTGTGAAGGGCCCTTGTATTTGTGATAGGATACCTGACACCACGTTTTTTATGTTTACTAATATAACACCTCATTTTGATGATTTTTAAATAAAGATTATAGTTCCATGGAGAGATGTAAAGGCACTTTCAGGAGAGTAGTGTTATTGATAACATCCAGGCATTCAGAAGTTTAGACATGCCGGTATTTTTGGAAAAGACATTTATGTCTTCCTTCTGAGTCTCTTATTTTATGATTGAAGTTTCCAACCTTGAAAGGGGAAAGACGGAGGAAAGAGTCTGTAAAATAGTTCCTATGTAAGAGTTTGGTGGAATTGTAGCCCAGGACACAGCAGAGATATTTTGAATTTTCTCTGGTCCTTCTACCTAGTGTCATTATGCCTGGAGGGGCTGAGAGATGGGCGAGTTCCTTGATAAAAGATTCTGTAAGTTCTTGAGGTTGGTTTATGGAAAAGTACACTGAGGCAAATACGTTTTTTTTTTCTCTCTGGGAAAATGAAGTGTTTGTGACAGTACTTGGACTTGGTAGTGTTAGGTTAACAGCTGTACTGTATGATCTTGGAGGTCTTTCCCCATCGAAATGATTCTGTGATTTTATATTTTCTGTCTGTCTTGCCAGTTACCTCCACCCTCCTTCTCCTGCCCTGACTTCTAAGCACATTTACTTTATTTGGACAATTTTGGAGGTAAACCTTCTGGATTATACTATTCCCCCAATATCTGTAAAGCAAGTGTTCATCTAGAGGAGTACATTGTTAATACCCCTGATGAGAAGAACTATAGGTTGACAAGGACTATTGCAAGAAGAGTCTGCCGAGGAAGGCAGCCGGTTCAGCAGATGTCACTAGTCCCATGAGCAGGCTTCTCTAAAATTGAATGAATCTTTTAAGGGTGAGCTGTCTGGAATTACTTTGCATGTACTAGAGTAACTATATTGATGTCAGCAGGTGCCCTGAAGGAGCTTTTACACAGTACTTTGTTTTTCCAACAGCTCTACTATGCACTTGTACCCTTCAGGAAATGAGTGTCATTAGAAGAGGCGTACACGCATTTGCCGGGGCAAGTGGCCTTTATGTACCCTTACATACATATCCAAAGTGTTGAAAGGTTAAAAAAAAGAAAAAAAAAAGAGATGTAACCAGAGAATTCAAGTACTTGGTTCATACATGCTGGGAAGAGAGGCTTTTTCGTTTGATGGTGTTACTGCTCACATTTGATATTCCCTGCAAGTAAGATGGCACCAGTCAGGCTGTTAGCATAGGTTGGCACACTGCTGTGTCCTCTGCATCCATCCCAAGCACAGGAGTCTACAGTTATTGTCATACATTAGGGAAGTTATGAGCCATCTGTTCTAATTTAGAGCAAGATGTATCCAGGAAGGAATCAAGAGGTGCTGAAGATGAAGAAAAGTATTTTAAGATGCATTCAAAGCTATCCTTTCATTCTGAGTTGTATAGGCATATTCAAGAAAACTCCATTGTAGAGTCATAGTACTACTGTTGCTACTGCCATCCTCCACTATGGTGAATTATAAGCAGTGATCTGGCTTCAGGAATCTGATCTTTATTGTTTTCAGAAAAGTTATTTTAATTCTTTCCACCTAGGATACAGTACGACATGAAAAAAAATGCAGCTTGTAGCCTTAACACAACCATGAAGGTGAAGATGCTTGTTCTAAAGCATTGGCCATGCAGTTTTTATGAGAGTAATTTGCTTCTCCTTTTGGTGGGACCACATTGCTTTGCTGCTGAGAAGTCAGCAATTGCATTGTACTTTGGAGCTGCACCAGCAATTCTGCATAGTGTGGATGTTGAAGAGCAGTCACAGCAGATTGTTAGCAATGCTCAGCAAGAGCTAAACTCCTGTGCTTTTCTTAGTTTTGTAGGAAAGCTAAATTAACGTGGATTCTACTCTTGCACCCAGGTAGGCAAAAATTACATAGGAACTTCTAAAAAGTAGTTTAAAAATATATATTGTGACAGAATTCACTGTCTGCCATATTTTCTTCCTGTTGTGTCTAGATATGTTTGACATCACAAGCCCAGCAGGAGCTGTTTTCTCCATGAGCTTGTATCCCTCAGTCAGATGCTCTAAAAAGTGTCACTGTAACTGATGAAAATTTGCACCAGTTTTCTGCTTTTACAGGTTTAGTTTTTGCAGTAAACTGTTGATCTTGTAGATGAATGAAGAAAGAATGCCTCTATCCATAGACAGTTGCTATAAATTGACTCTGTGGATAGATCTGCTGCTGCTATACCATTATGGATTGTGGTTTTGCTGGTAGAGCATATCTGGGGACATACCTGGCAGGTTTGGGATTTTATATCCAAAGCCAGTTCCCATGAAATTAAAATCACTTTTTCTCTTCATTCTTTGATAAGCCTATTTCTGCTTACCTGGGGCTGAAACTAAATAGAGATGATAATGTCTTAGTTGTACTCACAGACTATTTGTGCATAGTTTGACTACTGTCAAGAATTTTAAATTTAGTACATTTGCAAGTGTTTGTGGTCCCACGTATCTAGGTGTCCCATTGAACATGTCTGCTTTAAACATTGTTGCTTGATTTAGGTTTTCATACATTCATTTTAGATCCTTCAACTTACAGGTTTCAGAATAGATGAACACCTGCTAATCCTTCTGTGATGTTTAAGCTTTATTTCAGTGATTCTTGCAGCTGAAATTCTGTTTTCTCTTCAACAGAGACTGTACAGTTGGTGCTGTTTTGCAATGGAATGAAAATATTTTATGGGTGATAAGAGTTTGCAGCTTAAAATTAATGCTTTTGAAATTGCATAGCAGCCAGATGGAGGAGGGAAGGCAATGTAGAAAAGCAGTTGGTGAACACCCAAAAATCTTTAGACTGGGGAAGTATGTTGGGCATTACTTTGAAATTACATACTCCAAGGCAAAGTTACTCCTGGACAGAATTAAAATGTCAAGATTTATTGCCAGGCAAAACGTTGCAGTATGTTGAGATAGCTTTCTGTGCTTTTTTGGTTTTCTGCTTTTGCCCTTTACCCTTTGAGAGGAAAAGAATTGAATTCTGTGGACTATTCAGAGCCTTTGTTCTGCAAATAGCATTTCTTAATAAATATCCCAAACCTAATGTAGTTACATTTAAGTTAATATAGGGCAGTTGAGTCTACTAAAAATGTTGGTTGATGTGAAGCGAAAGAAAAATATTTTGGGCTTTGCTTTACAGTTTGAAATAGGCAGCTTTACTTTTCTTTCTGACTTCCCTTAAATAGCCTACAATGATCAAAGCATGTCAAGAAGTTATAAAATAATTTCAAATGAATTAATAAAATTAATGTCATCGAGATTCATATGTAGTTGTTTAATGCAAGCAAATTATTTAATCCACTGGCTTTTAATGTACCTTTTGGCATGGGTTATTTAATCCATGCAATGTATTTGAGTTAGAAGTGAGAAAACTGGGATATGGGTTTTAAATCATAAAAGCATTCATCAGAGCAAATAGCATAATTTTAATTAAAAGGCACTTCTAAATATTACAAGACCAGTTGATACCTCTTATGTCAGCCCGTCTGAAAAATATTATGACACTGGTACTCTGGTGAGGTCAAATCTGAATTTTCATTATAAGGCTTTCTTATTAGTATTAAATAACTTGCCCTTTTCAAATGGTGACACATTGAAAGTTCAAGAAGGACTTATATTTTGCAGGATAGGGTATTTTAAACCCAGTGAATTGTTTTTGCACTGGATTTCTATCTAATTTCTTTTTGACTAGACTCCAGAATTGCATATTTTTTCCAATCAAAGTATTCATTATTCAGAAAAAAAGCTAAAAGACTGTTAATAATGAGCATGTCCTTCTATGTGCAACTATTATAG
>WAAE01020231.1:0-53149 GCA_013400495.1 Nicator chloris | reverse complement strand
GCTTGTTGAGACTGTCTAGAGGCATCACCTTGTGTGCTGTCTATATTCCCTGAATTGTTTGACTACCCTTCAGATGCTTCACATAATGTGAATGAAGTTGTTGGTTCTTATGTCTGTCTTACCCTAATCCTTTATCACAGGTCCTAGTGCCACCAATCTTATAATAGGCTCCATCGCTGGTGCCATCCTGGTAGCAGCTATTGTCCTTGGGGGGACAGGATGGGGCTTTAAGTAAGCAATGCCGCATGTCTTCTCTTCGGTGGCTCTGGCGTTTCTATTTCTTGCTTACGTCACTAAATTTTGAGTTCCTGCTACAAGAGTTCCAAGTTAACCCCCCAAACAAGCTGCTCTAAACAAGAAAAGGAATTACACATACAGTAAACAAGTGGAGAAAATGGATTTGAAAAGAGCAAATGTTATCAGGGTGCAAAGTTGAATAACAATAAAAGAATTAGGTGAATTCATGAGAATTAAATTAACACTTAAGGAATAAGGTCTTTTTTCACCTCCAGTCAGTAGCTTTGTTTTCAGAAGCTGATCACATTGGTTAAAAAGCCCCCAAAAGATATATGTCTTATTTTGAATGTAGTAATACTTTCAAACTGCTCAACTTTTTGACAGCAAGAGATGTCATGTAAATGGTCAGTGGTGGAAGGAGCAGAGTAGTTTTCAGGAAGAACTGTGTTGACATAGTTGCCTCGAGAATAGCAGACCTAACTTGTTTGTGGTTACTGATTTTTTTATTATTATTGATACACAATTTAATTTAAAAAAAAATCAGGTTTAGAGAGACCATTTTGAAATCTTGAGCTGTTTCCTGAAAGATGAAAGCATTTCTCTCCCAATTCTACTTGTCTTTTGTAGCTATGAGGACTAACAGATTAGTCATTCCACTTGGGACTGTTAAAGCTAACAGAGAGTCTTGTACAAAGGTACTTAATTCCTACCCTTTTCGTAGTGTCTGTTCTGCCCACATGCATGGCCTGTATTTGGTAAAAAAGATCTCCCTGTAGAATCAGTGTTTATAACCTAACAGATCAGGGAAGTAATTAAGTTCAAGTGATTTCTCATGGCATTTAAAGTTGCTGTTTCTATTCAATAACATGAATCAAGGTTAAACCATGATACAACAATAAGGCATAATTCTTCAAGGAGGATAACTAGGAATAATAATAATTCAAATAAAACTTACTATAGCCTCTATTCATATTTCATGTCAGAGTTGAGAAGAAAAAAATTATTCCCTAACTGATTAGGGCAATTATCAAAGTAGAATCTAGTGATAAGGTCATCTTTATCTTGTAATTCACTTTCAAAGGTCACCTGAAAATATTTTACTTCTGGTTTATACTCTTTTATTTTTGAAGTTTCAGCTGGCCTTAATTAAATATGCATATAGAAGAAAAATGTTTCAAAATCTCTTTCAGGCCTGCTGAAAGCAGTAAATCAGGCTTTGCCCTTTCTCCTGGACAAGGCAATTACTACCTGTTGCAGTGCCTGTCACTGTTGGTGTTCTCAGAAAGACTCAGCACCTGCCACGTTCATTTTTCTCTCAGTGCTTGTTCGGAGGGTGCCCATGCCCAGGGGAATTAACCAAGCTGGATTCTGTTGGGGAAAAAAAATTCAGCTTACCATTTTGGGTGAGTTTTCTGTCATAAGAGACATTTGCCCATTACTTAGCAATTCATAGACTTTGCAGAAACAGGGTCTGCATCCCTAGGTGATAGGTCTGTATTGCACAAAGTAGTTTGCTGAAAACAAAATACATGTCATGAAAATGTAAAATAATCAGTCAGTTCTTCCTCTGAGTCTTTTCAAGCTGTCTTGTGTCCTGGCCACCTTTGCCGTTTGCCATCAGCACTGCAGCCCCTGCCTCCAACAGCCACAGAGCTTGAGAACTTGCACAAAAGAGAGGAGTCAGACAATCCCTCCCTGTCTAAAACAATACAGGATGTAATTGATTGTTACTTCTTTGTGTTTCACACCTCTCAAACTGCTCTCACAAGTGGTCAGCTTTGCACCCTGGTGTCATCTGTTTGCCCAAAGGGAGAAGCTCATTATCCCTGTGTAGAGGATCTGCACTGGAAATGCCTCCGGAAACTCTTAATCTCACAAGCAAGATACAACTGTTTATTCTGTAGCAGAACCTCAAATACACTGGCCTGGCCTAGCTCACAGCTTGAAGTGCATGTTTCTTCTGGGGGCCAGAGGGGTACAGAAGAGGGTTTTCAGCTTGTACACAAAGAATGCTAGCACATGGAGACCCCCAATACTTGGCTTCAGATAGATCTGAAGGGACAGATGAGGATAATAAAGGGATTTTAACTTTTCCTTTTTTTAAGCAAGTGATATATTTAGTCTCTGCAACTATGAGAGAAGGTAGTTAATGCTTTACAAACTGGGAGATGTGATTTCTGTTTCACAGGTTATCAGATGTTCATATGAACATACGGTACTGTGGTGTCAAGTCCATATCAAACGTAAGCTGCAACTAAGCAAACTTTGTTCATGAACTGAGGTGGGGGTGGGGGTTGGAGGGGAAGTGTAAAAGAAGGCTTCATGCAACTTCAGAGAAACAAAAACAGCTCAACAAACAACTTGCAGTCTCAAGAATGAATCCAAGGTTAATTTTCAATCAAGTTAATGTGTGGACAGAATAGGAAAGAAAATGTTAACTGACAATTTTACAGAATATAGAATCTCATTAGACATTTCAGGTTTCTTAAAGGCTGTGGGTAGAAACCTTGTTAAGTAGATTCTACTCAGTTGAGCCTTGCATAGTACTTTTAAATCTGTTGGTATTTAGACAGCAGTAAGAACTTGATTTTGGCAGAGCAAGTCTGTGCAAGGTTTCAGTATACAGTGTTTAATATAGGAAGGATGTTTTTACCATTAAAGTAGGTCAGGGGCCTACACTCTTTTTCCTAGCATATATTGACTCACTTCTGCTAAGCTACTGCAGTAATAATAAGTCAATTAATGCTTTTGTTACTGACTTTAACAGCAATTTTGGTAACAAAACACTGCTAAGAAGTAATACTAGTAAGAGTGATGTGGAAATGCACATGAAAAGCCACTGCTTTTTACAGCAGAATACAAAAGTGGCAGATAGAGAATTGGTTGTAGGCACAATTCTATTTCCAGCAGTTGGTCTTAGCTAAAGAGCTGCGAGGTTTTCTGTTTCTTAAATAGAAGATTAATGGAGGAACCAAAGACTTACCCAGCTGTAACAGATGCTGAGGTTGAGCTGGTCTGTGCGGTTGCATTTAGACCCCCAAAGATTTCCACAAGTTAAAGCAGTGGAATGCTGGTGGCAATTTCATGAGGAAGGAGGTTTTGGTCCCTTGCCAGCATTTCCATCTAGCATGAATTGTGGACCAAAATCCAGTCATCACAAACAGCAGCTAGAATCAAATGTGAGATATTTTCTCTTTTTTCCCCAAGCTACTGGAATAAATGGGAGATCAGCATCTTATTTTAAGTTGCTTTTTTTTAGTCTCTCATTTTGTTAATTTTAATCAGTTTTGTAGGAAAAGTTAATTTATTTAAGCTCTTCTTCAGCATTTGAACGACACTTTAGGAATGCCTATGAAAACATTAGCTAATTGAAGTGATTAAAATACTAGATTTGCATAAAAGCTGTAAATACTTCAATAAAGCTTTTTACTTACATGATCACACACAGGGGCACATGTTTGCAAGTAATGTATTCTATGACCACATTCCTAGTAAGTTGCACAAAAGATATTTCTTGAATACATCCAGCCCTTTTTGAAACCAGTTTTTCTTTTCTGAATTTTTTTTTTTTTGTAAATGTGACGATATTAGGCAGTGATGTGCTGTAGCATGGAGTGCTTTTTTGATTAAAAATAACCTATACTTTTCTTTTTGTTAGAGACCCTTTTCTGGTTAGGTTATAGACAGAAAGGCTGACTCTCATTCTTTAAAGAGGCATTAAAACTTTAAATGCAAAAAAGAAGTTGATGTTCTAAGATCTCCCACATTAACCAATGAAGGACTAGGAAGCAGCATCATTCTCCTGGGTGTCCTTCCATAGAGGACACTTCTGCCCCCTTACCATTTAACTGAAGCATAGCAGAAGGAACCTTGTACTGCTATAACTCATAGCTATAAATGGTGGAAATATCCAGAACCTGCTACTCAGCTACTCTCCTTTATTGTGATTTTGTTAGGAAAGAGGGAGACTTGTTCTATTTGCCAATTTAAGTTAGACTACTAATTGTCTTCATTTTACTGTTACAATGGTTGGTAATTCAGGATGAAATTGTTAAAGCAGGTCAGGTAATCAGAACAGAATTTCAGTTCCTGCAGGATAACACCTGCCCACCTCTGAAGTGCTACGATGGCAGCTCCTGTTAAAGCTTTGCATGTGTGTACTGTTTCTTTATTGACACTGTACCTCATGTTCCGTATTTCAGGCTCTTATTTTAGTTCTTCACATGTTTCACACTCTCATACAACATTGTTAGCAGAATATCCTATGTGAAGAAAGGCAGTGGTTTGGTCAGTATCTTGTTCCTCAAAGGCTGTATTTCTGCTGAATAAAACTAGGAAATAAGTAAATAATATGGTTTGGACAGATCACAGAATGCATGATGAGGTTTGTACTGGAACACTACACTAGTGAAGATCAGGTTAGAAAAGAACAAATAGGATAAAAGTCAAAAGAGTTCTGTTAGATTGTACTGGGAAGCTAGCATAGCATCTGTCCTCTGTACCATGTTCTAAAACTTTATAAAGTCCATTTCTTTAATTAAAATAAACTCAGGTAACAATGTAATTCAGTGTCTGTTTTAAGGACTTGTCCTTTTCAAGCAAACGGGAATATGGTACTTCCCATATAGTAGAAAGACAAGTCATGTCACCTGGATTTTTCACCTGCATTGTTGATTTAAAAGGACTGCCTAATTAGTTGTTTACGAGTAGTACTTGAATTCAAGGATGCTAGACAGTATTTAAAAGGAGGAGGTGGGGGGAAGAGAAGCAGACATGTCCTTTTCCCATTTAAAAACTGGCAGGACAAGCAGATGCACAGCAGCCTTTAACTCACATTTAACCAAGTTCTGTAATATTCTTACTTCCTATCTGGCAGTTTTGCAAGTTGGCCTGAAACTTTAATTTCCTTATCTCAAATTTATCTGTAGTTTAGAGGACAAGGAATTGAGATACTGAGGTAATGCCAGCCTCATTCTAAAGGAGCATTAGTACAGTAATCCTGGAGGGGAAAAGACTGAAAGACGAATACGGTAATCTTCTTTCAGAAACTATCAATTCTTAAGCTTTTGTCTTGCACAAATCCAATCACAGGCATCCAAGGAAAAAGCCAAAATCAAGGATGCCCAAGAATTACCAGCCTCTGGAAGTCCTCTCAAAAAGAAGTTGCCTTTGCATTAGTGTCAAACCACCAGTTAAACCTTATGTTCAGAATAAATATTGTAGCAGTGGTGGAGGTTAGCAGGGCTGCAGAAGATTGAAAATCCAGGGGTTGCTTCAAAGAATATATGAATTCCTGTTCTGTATTTTTTGCATGTTGATTTGGTGGTGGTGGTAGTGGTGTGTATGCCCAATGGTAAAACTAAATGCATGAGTCCCTTGCTTGATGCCCCACATAAAGCCAGATACTGGGGAGGTTGCACCCAACTTTTGTTGTTGCTTCCTAATGTCTTGCTGTTTGACACAGGACATCAACATCGCAGGAGATTGGATGTCACCAGCTTGCTGCCCACTGTTAACATTCGGTTCTAACCACAAAACTGACAAAGCTGTCCAGTCTCCTTCGAATGCAATGTCTCAGCCGTCTTTTGCACCTTACTTAGATTCACAGCATGTGTGGTCAGTAGTGCAGTAAGAGCTCACAAAGGCACACACACTTTTGTCACACTGGATTACATAAACTAAATTCTGGTGTAGCCTGTGCTGGGCACTTGTTCTGAGAACTCAAGCCTCTGTGGGCTGAAGCGTTGCCATTCCTGGCACTTGTGCCTCATTCTCTTTAGGTAAACGTGTGCATTCTTGGCCTAGTGCACACGTGTTACTGGAAGCTGAAAAGTTCTACAAATTCAGAGCACCACTTGAAGTACTAAAAATAATTGGTTTCTGTATGCTAGAAATAATTTCTAAAATAATTTCTGTATTGTAGAAAGAATTGATTTCTGTACGCTGGCACGATCTTTAAACTCTGTAAGAAAACCAGTACTTGATATCATGCTGTAGCAAGCACAAAACCAAATTCCTTAAGTAGTTACCCCTTGAAAAAGTTACTGGTTAAACTGTGTCAGTGTGAGCCTTTTACTTTACTCTGACCTTAGCAATGGCTTTGTTCCTGTTATATCTAACTAATGTCTTGCATTTTTCTCTTTCCATCTCCTTTTGATGCAACCTGGAAGAAATGTCAAAAAACGAAGGTTCGATCCAACTCAACAAGGCCCTATCTGAAGAAATGCCATTCAAAAAGCTGCTCCTTGCACTACTGGATTTTGGGTACGATGTCTTGGCTGTAGCTACACAGGAACTAAATCAGTATGGAAGAACATGAGAACAGTAACTATAAACACAAAGTTGGGATGTTGGTATTTGAGTTGGTAGAACACTGTCCTTTTTGGAGATAAGTTGGAAATACTTCCAAATACTTCCTCTATTCACCTTTTTCTTGTTAACTTTAACTGACAAGTGGTACAAGCAAACTGCTTCAAAAATCAGGTGGTTTTTTCCTTTTCTCAAATTAAGAAGGAGACAAGACCAAGTGCAATAAGAGAACTGTTCCAAAATAATGGAATTGCAAAAGATTCTTTCCCAGCCTGCTGGCACTCTAACTTCACTTGAGTTCGCATGACTGCCTTTTTCTTATCAAACTCCAGTGGCATGAGGAGCTAATTTTGAAAGGGTAACCTGCATGGCTCACATACAAACAACCAAGTTATCAAGCTGACCCCAAGCAGAATCTGCAGCCCAATAACTACAAACCACTGAGAAGCCAGTGCCAGGCTTCAATAGCATTTCCAGCCACGCAGTGCATTCTGCTGCTGGACTTGAGGATTCCCTGCTCCATGAGCTCCCTGTCCACCTTGGACAGGAGCCTGTTGGGTATGGAAGCTAGTGAATGATGGATGGAATTCTTCCAAGAAGGAAAAAGTGTAAATATGGAAATAAGATTTTAATGTATCATTTTCACAGATTATATATAAATATATATATATATGAGAGAAAATAATTTCCATATAAAAAGGTTCTATTCTTTATGTAAATCTATTTTTGATGTTGGGTTTGGTTTTGGGTTTTTTTCCTCCCCTTTTTTTCTGTAGCATGTTGTATAGCAGATGTTCTGGGCTTGCTCAAAAAAAGCAGGTAACAGCATGCAGATGCAGGGAGTTCTGACACCAAACAGATGTGATCTAAAGTTTGTATGCTTGAAACCAAAAACAATTAAAATGTGTAAATGCATATCTATGTATTGACTATAAGTCTGAATTACTTTTTTTGGCTGTTACACAGACTTTTCCATGATACAAAGTAACACACTCTCAAAACTAATCACAAAAGTGCCAAGCTCTTTTTTTCTTTTAAGAAAAGCTACATTTTTTTCCTCCCTAGATCCTGTAAAATAAAAACTTAAATAAGCCTTAAAGTACTCAAAAGTATTTAAAGATGTTAAAGCTTGGAATGAGGTATTCTTGTCTTGCCTTCTGCCCATCCACTTGAAGCAGCTTGCAAAGATGACTGACCTTTTTAACTTATTTCCTGTATCTCTTTGATGCATGTCACTTTTCAAAGTTTAATGCAAGATTAATACTTTGACCCTTGGCTACTGATAGCCAGTTACCATCACAATATGTGCAAAATCCCAGGTAATTTCAGGTACGTTGTCATTACTTTTAGAGACACCTTCTGTTCAAACACAGATTTTTACAGAGTAGTCCTGGGCAGCAGTCCTGTGTCCCTAGGAACCAGCCTCACCTGGCTGCAGCTGCCTTGAGAAAGGTTTGTGAACAGGTCTAGTTTAGGGTTCCCTTAACATACAGAGCTGGACAGTCTGGCTCATCCTTTTAATCTTCAAACTTAAATCATATGGTAAGCGAAGTAACTAAAAATTTAATTGCTGTGTCTGAGAGTTAAAGACTTTAAATTTTGGATCTAATTTAAAAGTCATTATTTAGTAACAACAGAAGCCCAGTTACTCGACTTCCTGCATTTTTGTTCAGAGGAAATCCATTTCCCAAGTTAGCTTTAAGAGCCAAAACATTTAAAAAATGCTGCAGACATTTTCCTGTGAGTTAGAAAACCTCATTTCAGTTATTTTTCTTATTATTATAATCTTCAATTCAGTAGTCTCAATATATTAGTTTTGATTCACAGTTGTTATTAAATATTTTCAATCAGCTTTAACAATCACAGTTACACTTACTACATTATAAGTTAAAGGTGCTGCACACAGGTAGTTGACATTAATAGAAATTATAAACCTTATTCTGAAAAACTGCTGCTTGGCTTTAAGCAGAATTAAATTACTGACATTTCTCTGATGACAAACCGAAAATACTTGCAACTGTATTACAGTTCTTTAAAATGCTTTGATTGGGAACACAGTGTCTAACTTTTTTCCAAAGCAAGCATAACCCACAAAAGAAACACCAGGGGTATCAAAAATTACAAGTCAACTGGATATTCATAAACTACCTGTGTAATAAACCTTGGAGAAGCATTTCACAAACAACATTGTTAGTGTGTGATGTGATGTTTTAAGTCAGACCACAGTGGTCCCCAACTACTATGTATATATGTTCAGTGCTGGAGTAACTTTTTTATTTACACCAGCAGTTTCATAGCAATTAGGATTTCTTGACTGAATTTATGCTCCAGTCCTCAGCCATTGTGCTTATGGGAAAAACACACTTTCTGCCCTGTGTGTACACAACACAAGTGACAACACAGCCCAGAGTGGGTACAGGCTGAAGTGCTTCCTGTGCTGGTAGACAGTTAAAAAAACTGGATTTGCTAGGTGTTGGTTTTGTACATCCCTCTCGCTGTGCTTTGGGAAGTGCATATCCATTTAGTGGTAACTTGTTCATCTCAAAGCGTCACCAAAAGACAACCAGGTTGACTCTGCCTCCATTTCATCCACTCTACATTCGCTCCATTATTTACCTATTCAGCTGGACAAGAAACTGTGGTAACTGTATAGCTCATTCCAGTCTGCTGCATGATCTCACTGGTTTGATCTGATACTCCTAAAAGAGAAGTCTGCCAGGCAAATTAACAGCTGTATAGGTGCATGTTCGGGAAACAGATTACTTAAGGCTGGAGTCTAACCAATTTTTCTTTACTATGCAAAAATGGGTATTGCACAAACTGATGAGACAAATGTCTAAGGAAATGCCATAGAATACTTGAAGTTATGTTTTAAGCCTAATTAATCATGTTTTATATTCATTACTGCTTCCACTGTTACTCTTCCTTTTAAAATGATTTGTAATTATTTTTTTAAGTGCACAACATGATGTTATAAATCAAGTTTTGTTTGAAGTTAATACTCATTCATATCCTGTTGGCTGCTAATGAATGGAAATTCAATAGTCCTTGTTCTGCATCTTAGCAAGATGAGTATTAAAAATGTCATGAACATGGAATGGAGTAGTTTTTAATTTTCAATCTTTTTTTTTTCCTTATTTATTCTCTCAGTTTAATTTAATTTCTGTGTTCAAGGAATCATCACCTTTGTAGTAGTGGAAATTGAATGGAGTTTTCTTTTATGAAAGATCTCAAACTGTGTCAAATCTCACAGTGAGGCTCTGTCTGTGGGAAGACGTTGCACACAGCCTTTCTGCTATGCATGGAACCAGTGCCTCAGCACCCAGGATGGGCCCAGCTTGCTTTAGTCCCAACTGCTGACTACACCGAGTTCAGTGAGACCTGGAGGCTTTTGTTAGTTGAGGGAAGCATTTTACAGCTCAAAAATCTAAATTATATAATTACAAGAAGTCCAAAATAAGGCCCCTGAAGTATTCTTTAAATAATTACATCATAACAACCAGATACAATGCCATCACTTTAATGGAATACTGAATGAAACTCCATTTCCCGTTTCTTTTTTTGCCGCACTAACTCTAGTGAAGCCAGCCTGGGAAAATTAAATGCATGCATGTCACAGTTACCAGGTAACTACTGATATTGTTTGGCTTTCTCCAGCTCCAGACAGATAAACAAAATACACTTTTGTGTTGGTATCTCCCAAGGTTCTGTATGAAAGCATGTTTCTCATTTAGAACAACAGAGTGAGGGAACACTCTCATTAATGGATCCACTATCGTCGACTTCCATTTCCTGTCATTTGAATATAGGATTTATACATAAACTCAATATAAACATGCAACATTTTGGCTATAATTAGAATAGACAGTCATTCCTTAAAATAGGAGTTAAGTCTTTTGCAGCATATGAATAGAAAAGCAATAAAGAGACAGATGCATACCTGCTTTTGATTTTACAAGAAAAAATTCTTAGAATTGTTTTTGAAAACTTTCTCAATTCCAGCACAAAACACTAAGAACCATCGTGGTGGGGCACTTACTATCGTGAACGAAACCAGCACGACACTAAGCCATGTTGTACAAACCCCAAACCACCTCTTTTTTTCTAAATGCACTTCCTATAGATTCCTACCTACAAGAGCTGAAAAGTTAATTTAACATGAATCATCCATCAGTAATATCACAGAGACTGTTTAAGTGCCCATGGAAAGCTTAAGTAAAAAAAAGTAATTAAGAATTTTAGTAGTAGAGATGCTCAAACCAGTACAATTGAAAGCAAAAGGTCACAAAATCATTATCTTAAAGCTACACATACTGTAATTCAGTACAGTGATTTATTGTTCACAACTCAGCAAGCACATTGTTGTAGGTTTGTGGAATAAGTCATTTAGTGGGAACAGGTAACACAAGAGGGGACACAACCCCTAGATAAGTACAAGGACTCCACATCAGACCAGCATCACCAGCCACTTAACGTGTTACTTCTGAACAACCACAAAGTGCTGAGGGCAGCATCATTATGAATGCTCTAATTTGTAGAAAACCCGTAATCAAGTATCAGTTGATTTTTTTTTTATTAAAATTTTCTTCTAAAAAAGCTTGGTTTTGTAATAAGTCAAGGGATAGCCCTCAACTTTACCACTAACACTGTAACAGGCCATGCTTTAGTGTGGCACCTTCTGAGCGTGTAAGAATTTCCCCCATCAAAGCTGGTAACTCAAAGCATGGAGGAACTTCAACGCATTTTACACAGTCCCAGTCCAGTTGTCAGACTTCATAAGCACAACACTCCACCACTGTATATCACATATTCACAGATTTCCTCGGCCATCAGTCCAGTTACTGAAGGCTTTGAATTTGCTTTGGAGACTGTGAAGCAATCTTTGCATCTGCACTACACACAGAAGTTGAGA
The DNA here is from genome assembly GCA_013400495.1 of Nicator chloris. Lineage (NCBI taxonomy): Eukaryota > Metazoa > Chordata > Aves > Passeriformes > Pycnonotidae > Nicator > Nicator chloris. The sequence goes on along the minus strand of WAAE01020231.1, from coordinate 41,691 downwards.
GAAGGGCTGGTTATTGCAGCTGCATTTTAACTGGTGACAAAAGCATGAGCATGACACACTCCTTACATTAACATGCTGTGGGTTATGACATCGGTTTTGCCTCTTGTGCAGAAAGGAAGTGTCCCCACACATAACATGCACTGCTTCACTGCTGTCTAACCTGAACACTGTCCAGCCAAAAAATGGCACGGGCAAACTATTTTTGACTGGTTTCCTATCTCCAGCAGAGATGGTGATCAGTTTCTTTTCATGAATGAAACATGTCTAAATATCTCAAACCTAGTGCTATTTGCATAAGCCTTAAGAGAAATTTTAAAGTGATAACTTCATGACAACAGTGCTAAACTTACTTGCATATAAATTGCAGGAAGCATAGGCTAAAAACTGACAGCTCCCAATTTCCCCACTTGACTCCTTTGAAAGTGTTTCGTGCATAATGGAAACAAGAATCAATATCCCTATGCATGTTACCCTCACACTTTATATCCAAGATACCAATTTACATCTTGCCTTGAAATAGAATAAGCACTGACTGTATTAATTCAGTACGGTTTTTCATAGATTGGGTCTTTGGACCGTTGAGGTTTTAATTATCTAGTATCTACCCACTTTTTAGGGGGGATTCCTCAACGCACGTATCACTCAGGATGCTGTGGATTCACAGCACAGTGGAACACTCCTAATCAGTACATAAAAGCTTTTCTGTTCCAAGAAAGGAGTATTTAGTATTGCAAAAAACTGAACAGATCTATCCCTAGTGTCCAATCCAAGTGATGGGACACCTAGCTCCCTTTTGGAACTTCAGCATGACCAAATAATTCATGGTACTTGTAACAGCAGTTATTTGCTTAGAGAAACAACCCCTCTTTCCCCTCTCCCAGCTGGCTACTGACCTGCAACCAGCTGAGGTGGAAGTTTCTGTACTCAAGGGTTACAGAAGAAAATGGCACCAGCAGCACCAACTGATATTCCTGTGAGCCTGCAGCTTTGACAACGTCGTAAGGACCCTTGATGGGAATAGTGCTGAACGACACCTTGCACTGTCAAGCTGAAGGAAGTGCCCAGACCCTACTGGCACAACACATCCCTGTTTTCACTGGTCAGTGGTCCAAGCTTTGTGGCAGCAGCATTGGGGACACCTCAAGCTCTACCTGTCTATAGCAAAGCCTGACTTTCAGCCTTAGTGAGTCACACAAAGATGCTTCCACTCATCTCTTCAGCCTATGTAAACAGAGATGTTTATCTCCCTAACAAGGACCTCTTCCCAAAACATGATTTATAGCAGTCTCGTTTGCTCCAAAGCACACCAATAACTGTATAATTAGAGAATACGTGTACAGAACTTGCAGTAGGTAGCAGTGCTCATGGTTTTTTTCAGCAGTCTCAATCTGTTCCTTCAAAGAGAAGGCTCAAGGTACTTTTAAAAGTAAGTACAAGGACTACAGTCTAAACCTCCATACTCTATTCATATACTTATGTTGGGATTTGACATATCCTGACCATCCATTTCCTCCCTAGACCTTTTCCCTTGTCAATGTGCCCCACTCTGAGGGTGGCACAACAATTAAATCAGATGGCGGCAAAGTGCACAAACAAGCCTGTTTCCTTTGGAGTCAGTCACTTCTCCCCTATTTCCTTTCAGGCACATCTTGAACTCTGTATTGCTATTTCAAGACTTGCTCCATTATGAAGTTACTCTTACAGATATTGTTAACAATAACATAGTTTACAGAAATGAATGCTTGACCAGGATTTCTGTGCAATGAGAAAACTGTTCCAAGAAACTGAGGTATTCTAGTGCGCTTCAGCATTCACTGAAAAGCTTCAGGAAATTAATTTTAACTTCTGCTTTGTGTAATGAGGAGGTCCTGAACACAAGACTGAAAATTGCCTCATTTGCAGAAAGAAAAACAATTTCCTTACATTACAGAATCCTGTCTGTGTGCTGTTGGATCAGAAGGCTGGGCAAGTAGGTAAAAGATTCAGGTCCCATTACATTTTTGCTTCAGTTTTCCTTCCTCTGATTTGGCTGGGCATTTTTCACTTCAAACACAAGATCTCTAGGACAGGAACTGTTGTACTCAAAGGTGACCTTTAGGACCTAAGCCAGGGATCACTGGTTTTAGGCAGACATGGCTGGCTGATAAGTTTGAGACAATCCCTTTCCCCAAGTAGTCAAAAAAACTATAATCTTCATGAAATCTGCAGCTTTTTAGCTGTGCCTGGTCAGTTTTAGCATAGGAAAGAAAGGACCTTGTTATAGTCTTTTCAGAAGTTCCAAATTAAACTCACTACATAGAAATCCACTCCAGTATCGTCTTTGTCACATCCTCTTTGAGAATAGGTTTCAAAGGATACATTTGTGAAATAAAAATGGGAGTTTCAAAGTCTGAGAGGCCTGACCTATTAAAAATAAATAAAACATACTCAACTTTAAAAAAACTCCCCAATGTTCTATCTGCCTCAATCGCATGGTTCCTTACTGATAATGTATGGGTTTTGTCTCATCTAAGTATTCTAAACAACAGTGCTTGTACTACTCCACTCAGGAAAATCATTCAAGAAGGTAGATTTCTCTGCCAATAAATTATTCATGACAGATCTTGCACATTAAAAAAAAAAAACAAAACAAAAAAAACCAAAAAACAACTTTCTTCTCTGACAACATCAGTAGTGTACTTATAAGGCTTCACATTTATGGTTTGAAAAGTTGCAAGTACTTTATAAGTGCCAAAGAACCCTAGCAGGAACTAGTAGCAGAACACAGAGCAAAGAAGCTAGTCCAGCAAACAGTCTGAGAATGAGCAGGCAACCAAGGAGAGACAAAGATTCCACAGTTCCCTTTCACACAAGGCAGAATATCCATTCTCATTACAGAATCTCCTGTGACCTATTTCTTGCCCCTAAATAATTTGCTATCCTCCCCTCCTCCAATTTCTTCTTGAAGACTATTTTCCCCAAACAACTTTGAGTGGGAATGTGCAGGCTCCCAGCATGGGGTCATGGCTGCCAGGAGAGTGTCTGTGCTGTGGGATGAGTGTGACAGTGGCAGGGCTGGTACTCCTCCTTGGTGGCCCAATGGCCCAGGAGCTGCCCTGAGGCAAGCGTGCTCAAACACCCTTTTCTCCCAAGAGCTGTGGGAAAGAAACATCCTCAGAGCAAGAAAAGGTAGGAGACTCCGCATTGCAATCCTGCTCAGCTTCAGGAAAGAACAAACTGTGAAAGTGCTTTTCTTCTCCAGAAGATTTGGCTGTAACTCCCTGGGAGAAACTGATCTTGTAACAGCCTTGCTTTCTTAGATGTTAGTGGCAGTTTTATGAAACTATCTGTTTCACTTAACTACCCTTCTAACTGGGATGCACCCAGGGTGACTCTCCTGTCTGCCTGGAGTGCTCAAGGTGAGAAGGGTTTCTCCATTGTCTGGGGGAACATGAGGAAGCAGTAGGGCTGAATCAGGAAGAACCAATATCTTTATTCTGGAAGATGTTCACATCAGTCCAGCACCCAAATGGCAACAAATCCCTTCATTCAAAAACTAGTAGTTGTCTGGCAATAAATATTCAGAATGCCATTAATCAAAAGCTCTCTAACCGAATGGTTAATGTGAGACAACTTGCACAAAAGACACGAACAATTAACTTATAGTGTACTATACGATCAGTTTGGGGTTCTTTCTTATTTTTTTGGAATGTTTTAGTCTAGAGAGAAATGTGGCCACATCCTTTACAAAGGTCATTTGCATTTATATGTCACATACCACCAGATTATGTTTCCAAAAATATGTATTAATTTTTTAACCAACATTGCTTAGCTTGCACTTATAAAAATACCTGCTCCACACGTCTTTTCAAAGCTTGTGTTAAATACATTTGCCAGAAGTGTTACCTCTTCCACAAATTAATTTAAATAAATGGCTTCAACAGTGAAGCCCTCTACATATTTTAAAAATGAATAAAATATAGCTGTAGACTTTGGATCAAGTATTTAATTTTGTTTCCATTAAGCTCTTAGGTATGTTTGTAAGGGAGCCAATTTTAAAGACAGTTTAATCTTCTGCTTAAAAGAGAATTGGAAAAGTTAAAAATGGGAGTAGGATTCCACACTCTGCTTTTAGGGATTTTGAAGAAAAATCAAGCCTCTGGCAAGTACCCTGAATTTAAAGATAACAGACCTTTTAAGTTTCCCCCACTCTGAGAATTACAAATTTTGCCTTTGCTGTCACTTAGCCAAGTTTCACACAAGGCTGGAATAATTTGGAACCAAACTCAGCAAGACGCAAACTTTCAGCTAAGAATATGTCTGTAAAGCATTTTTTTTAGTCAGCCTAAAACAGATGTCTTTCATCATGTGGGATATTTTAAAAAGCTTAATACTGTGTTCAGGTGTGGCTACTTATGGCAGTAACAGGCAAGCCGTGCATCCCATCACACATTGCTGCCTTTCAGTCTCAGTGCTGAATCTCTTTTTAAATGTGTAAATGCTTACTTAGCTCAAGCAACCATAAGCCACTCCCTATCAACTTAAATGTTAATTTTAAACCACATCAGGTTTGCTGGGAGCAAATGCAGGAAGGAAGCAACTCTCTGTATATTTATTTACACCTTTGCTCTAATTAAAATGCAAATATCAGTGAAATGGCCTCCTACTTTTCTTACGCATCCCTTATCCCTTTATCCTGATCATTTAACCTTTTGCTTTATTTCATTTTTATATTTTTCTGTTAGAAATAGCATCCTTTCTTTACTGTTACATGATCTGAAACCTGTCTCATCTATGAGTAAATGATCTCTGTCTCATCTATGAGTTAAATAATCAACTTTTCTTGATAAAAATATCTTATTGCAAATGACTCTGGATATGACCTACAGCTTATGTGAATTAAATTCATAAGATATGGAGACCCATAGAAGATATGAACACTGGCTAACAGGGGAATACATCATGTGCTGCAAGGAAAGAAAAATTATTGATAGCTGTCGTGGTTTGACATTATTGCCAAACATTTTCCACTAATTCTCTTAGGTTAACTAGTTTTTTTCATCTGAGATCATAACCAAAACAGAAACAAAGGCAAAGCAATCCAACTATGAATTACAAAGACAGATATATTCACACACACTCAAAGGAAAAAGAAAGGAAAAAAACCATGAAAATGACAAAAATGCACTTTTTCTCTCCATCCCTAAACAACATTCTAAATACAATCCAAGCATTCATGTCCAGCGTCCCACCCCCCTGCAGCTTGCCCGAATGCCACACGGGTCTTTTCTCAGTCTTTGGGAATGTTTCAAAATGCTTATCTAGCACTCAGTGAAAATTTACTCAGTCCACACTGCTGCCAGATAAAGCACACCCAAAACTACTAAGGAAAAAATAGTCCACTTTCCCATGAAGTCTTCATTCTTCAACTCATCTTCCGTCTCTCAGCAATGTCATTGAAGGAGGAGAAAAGGGTTAACACCTTGTTTCCAGTTCACAGCATCCCAGTGATGTCACATGCTGTGGGGGTGAGGACTGGGGCTCTTAGCCTCCCCTCACCCTGCTCANCCCGCTAAACAGCAGGGTGGGGGGGGGGAAAGGAAAAAGGGGCCCTCTTCCTCCTGGGCCCCCCCAGGCCGCCCCACGGCCTCGGCTGCTGGGTGGCCCGGGCTACCTGGCCAGCAGGTAGGCAAAAAAAGGGACCAAACTTCCCACAAACTTCAATATCACCCTGTTTGTGGGTGTTTCACTCAGACGTAACTTCCTGCTTTTCAAACCATTACAATAGCTTAAGAAGGGCACTGAAAGCTTTACTGAGGGCGTGTGTGGAACTGAATGAGATGGCCAATCCTGGTATGTTTCTTCTCCACTAGGAGGCTGAGGCAATCAGTTACCAAAACCATCCTTCCCAGAAATAGAATATAAGTGCTCTGGTTCAGAGGGAGTGGAGTGTACTAGGCTCAGGAACTATTTGTGGATCCAACTATTTCATCTGTAGCAGTTATTTCCCTTGAGCAGCAACTCTCACGTCTGTGAGAGCCCCTGGTTCAATACCCTTGAGTCTGCCAGGATTCTGAGTGGAATGAAACCAGTGTTGCTCTTGATCCAAAACCAGATAAAGTGCACCCGAGAAAGGGACTCTAACTCACTTCTTAACAATGAATCCACAAAGGTTGCAGGTTGACAGAAATTTATCAATTCACAAGAAACATTTATCATTTCCTTTCCATTTGGCTCTACCCTTAACAACACGGGGCACAGTCCTTAGGGCTACACACCACAAATACAGAAGCAAAAACCACTTCTGTGTCATTTTAATCTTGCTCTGCTCTGGCCCCTGCAGCCAGGCCAACCATGAACACAAGCAGTCCCAGAGCCTTTTCTACCCAGGAACTGCCTTCACGTCCATCACAACACCCAGATCTTACCCGCACACTTTCCTTCTCTCCTTTGCCTGGTTCAACCCCCAAATACAGAGGCAAGGAGAAGCACACTGGCTACTCACTTGCCAAGTGGGCTCCAGATTGCCCATGGGTCCAGAATCAGGTACAGAGCAGACTTTAAAAAGAAACAAATAAAACCAAAAGCTGATCCTTAAGGAACATCTCAGCCCTAGAACCCAGGAGAAGGAAGTCTACTGGAATAGCCTGTATTCCACGGCACAGAGAGGAAATATTGGAGATCCCACATATGAGAGGTTTCCCCCACCATGTTGCGAGGGCCTGTTGCAAGGTATCGCACTCTTTAGTTCATCCTGAAGTCTGTTTCAGCAGTTGATGACCACTGGTCCTGCCATTCCCAAACTCACACTTCTAGCCAAATAAAGGGAACATCTGCAAGTTGGTCAAAGTCCTACAGTATAGCTATTCACAAGGGTTCTAGCCAGTGTTCTCTCATCCCGAAAAAGTTCCTTGCACTTTTGTTAAAGAGTAGCATTGCTTACACAAAATACACTTCCACAGGGATTGCTTATTGAGGAGATAAAGCATCAGAAGAAAAGAAATGCAGTGTTTGTTGTCATAAGCACATCACAAGATCAAGGGTTTGGACAGGAAGTTGCTTCTCCATTTACATGGACTAGATGCATAGAAAGAATGCAAACTAGAAAGGTATTGATGAATATCAGAGAAATCAGTGTCTCAAGCCAAATTCCCAGCTGATGTGAACCAGTGTGGCCCCACTGACTTCAACTAAGATAAGCCTTATGCTACTGAAGAACAGTTGCTTTCTGCAGAAGGGATTATGATTCCACATGGAGAGATAAAAGGGAGCTGCCAGTGACAGCCTTGGAAAAACAAATAGTTTGCTGCCCAGCTGGTATGGACTGGTGCAGCTGCACTGGCTTCAGTCAGGCAGCAAGGTGCTACATGATTTGGCCCATAAACTACAGAGTGAGGAAGAAAGAATGGTCTCACCTGCCTATTACTTCAAATAGTTGATGTTAAGCAAGTTCTGCCCAACACTGGTTATCAGCATGGTCACAGAGCTCCAGCTCTTTGAGTAGTACATTTTCTGTAGGCAAGGAGATCACAGCAGGCACAGTGAGCACAGGTGGAGTTGCCAATTGCAGAGTGGGGCTAAGGCTTTTCTCTCCATGCTGCATGTAACAGGAGACAGCCCTTTCATCAATGCTTTCCTTTCACTTCCTTACTAGCTTAACTCATTTCTCCAATACATAGAGGTTTTTCAGCTGCTACAGGGGTCACAGTCCAGCTGAGAACCTCACAGAGAGAAAACACAACAGTAGACCACATTATTGTTCTTGGGCGGGAAAATGTAACCAGACCAACTCCCTCCTTTGGAGAATGTGCAGGCCTCCAAGTTAGCTGTTCTTTAGGTAAAGTTGTGTAAATTGAGCTGCAGTGAGCAGCTCAGCCCAACTACTTCAACTAATGCCTTTAAGTGAAACCCTTCTGTGGCTCTTCTCTGGGTCTCTGCTTCAACTTCTAGGAGAGCTGGACCTTCAGCATGTGGGCTGAGCCCTAGCCAGCAAATAGCTCTAGTCGTGCCACACAGACTCCTACTCTGGGGTGGAGTGATCTGCAAAAGCCAAGCACATAAATCAAGATGCCTGGTCTGAGCCAGCTCTGGACAACATGAACTCCATGGGCAGACTTGCTTTCTACTTTTCCCCTCCTGCCCTCCCGGTACAGCGCTGGTAAGACAGGGGACAAGGGGAGGGCCGCAGCTTTGCCAGGTCTGTTACTCTTCCATTCCGCTGCCCACCCCTTCCCCTCGGCCAGAGGCAGCACTGCCCCGGGACGGCCGAGGTCCGCAAGCAGAGGAAGACAGGCGGGGCAGAGAAGCGGAGCGGACTTGCAGCAAGGACAGCTCCGCGCAGAGTAAGAGAGAGCTCCGAGTGCCCGGGAACAGCGGCAGAGCCCAGGGGGTGGGGGCTGCTCCCGAGCCCTGACGTAAAAACTAAGTGGGGTTGCCCGCTCCGGCTTCTTAAGGAACGCGGCGGCGGCAGCGGCTTCGGAGAGTCCTACCCTGCCGGAGCGCCGAGGTAAGCGCTGAGAGCTGCGGGCGGTGCCGAGGCGGAGCCGAGCAGCACGGGAGCGGAGCGGAGCGGGTGGGCGGGAGCGGCGGCGGAGTCGGGCGCTGCCCGGAGCCTCGGGAGCCGCGCGGAGCTGGCCGGGGATGCTGCGCCGGACCGGCCACTCGGCCCGGGACCGGCTACGGCAGCCGCACGGCCGAGGGCTATCTGTAAGCGAGAGCTCCAAGTTAATCAGTTAATTCTTATTATCATTTAACTTTTAAATTATTATTGTAAGGCATTATCCATGACGGGGAGAGGAGCAGGATACTAAACTGCAAGGAGAAGAAGGGATAGGGGGGAGGGTGGGAAAAGTCAGAACCAGGAAGTGTAAATAGACTCACACACACACACACTTCAATGTCTGGACAGAAAGACCTAAAGATTGGAGGGTGTAGGGGAGCAATTGCATGGAAGTATTCATCACATGAACAGGTAAGATTAATGAAATCTGGCGTTTCCTGGGCATCCCCTCCAGCTCTCAACTATCTAAAAAAATACAGTCTTGAACCTTGTGGAAGACTTAACAGCACAGTGCTGCCTAAGTTTGACAAAACCGTAAGGACTAGTGGCCTTTGCTACTGGCCCGTAGTAATACCGTGCACGTCATACTTTGAAGGGCACCGATTCACATACTAACGCCCTACCAGCTCCCTGCCAGGACTGTCCCTTTGTTTTGACAAATCCAGAACCCTTGTTTTAGCCAGTTTTGTAACTTTAAAAGTTTAGAATAGGTGCTAGGAAGTGGAAAATGCAAACCAACCAGTTCAGTTTTTAACCTGTATAAATGAGATAGGCTCTGTCAAAGTCACAGAACCATCATTTAAAGGATTTTGGTATTAGCCTCTTTTAGTGTTATTCCTTTGCTTGAACAATCTGTTGTTGGGGCACTCTGCCCACTGTCCCGTGTCTGTCTCCTCACCCTCATGGTTATATCTGAGACTGCTAAATTGCTTTGAAAACCAGAAACTTTATCAAGTTAACTACATCCCTTGAAAAAGCCTCAGTAAACAGACATATGTGCGTACTGCATGGCATGTATACACAGGTGTCTGTGCCCAGTGAAAGGGCTCTGATGCACAAACAAAAATGAGGTAGTGACTCTCAGGATGTTTTTGGCTTGCTTCTGAGAAAGCAAACAAAGCCTGCCTTGTGGGGTAGGGTACAGACAAATGATATTTCTTGGGGATCTTGGGAGCAGCAGGAGGACAGCCCTATTACTACCACCACTGTTGTGATATCCACTAGGCAGAGCAGTGTGGGAAGAGTAAGCTGTCCTTCTTTTGTTCCTTAAATACAGTGTTCCAGTCCAGGGCTGTCAAGCCAGCTCTTCTCACAACACCGGAACTCAGATTAAAAAGTGACTGTAAGCAGCTGGGGAGTAAAGTCCGAATACCTCAAAAATGTTCCCAGAACCTGACCAGGTAGCCAGACAGGGGGCTAGGTAAGAATAACATTGCTAGGACTGAAATGTCTGAAGAGTTCTTTAGCTCTACAATGAAATATTTTCCACAAAGCAGACTGCTCTTCCCTAGTCTCAGACACAGGCTGTGGCTGGGCTACTTTTCATGTAAAATCCCTCTGCACATCAATATCCTACCTCTGGCATTTTCTTCACATAGCAAAGGAACACTTCTTCAGGATCACTCATGGAAGAGACTTTCTACACAAAAAGCCAGTTGCTTACCTAGCTCACTGAGAAGTAGCTTCCCCACCTCCAGCAACCAAACTGAAAATGTACTAGCATGAATACTCAGCAGATCAGCACATACATTAAACAGAATTTTGTCCTAAATGCTGATCTCAGATGTAGCTGATTTCCACAAATAGGAAGTTCTCCATATGCCATGAGCTACATGATAAAAAACCACCCCAAATTTGTTCAATATCAAAAATGCTGGAAGCATGTTAGAATATACAACCAAGAAGTATGTACTAGAAATGAAATCTGATAGAGACAACTGGCCTTTCTGTCCACAAAAGGTTATCATTCTCATTCTACCCATCCATTATAGATAGTACTTAGCAAATTTCAGAATTTTAACAGTCTTAATGATCTGCAATACACATCTGTACTTTCTTTATATACATAAATAGATCTCAGCACAGGAAAGACATGGACCTGTTAGAGCAAGTCCAGAGAAGGGCCACAAAAATGATGAGGAGGTGAAGCAGCTCTCCTGAAAAGACAGACTGAGAAAATTTGGGCTGATCCACCTGAAGAAGAGCAGGCTCCAGGGAGACCTTGTTGCAGACTTCCAGTACTTAATGAGGACCTATAAGAAAGACTGGGACAGGTTTTTAACAGGGCCTGTTGGAAGAGGACAAAGAGCGATGGTTTCAAACTAAAGGAGGATCAATTTAGATTAAAGAAAAAGATCTTTTACAATGAGGGTGGTGAGACACTGGAACAGGCTCTTCAGAGAGGTGGAAGATGCCCTATCCCTGAAAACAGTCAAGGTCATGTTGGACAGGACTCTGGGCAGTCTAATGTGGTTGAAGATGTCCCTGTCAATGGCAGAAGGGTTGGACTAGAGACCTTTAAAGGTGCCTTGCAACCTGAACTGTTCTATGATTCCATATGCATGGGTACAGGTTGTACAATACACCTACTACATGATGGCTTTACTATACCCTCTTTTCAGAACTGTTCTGCCTTTTAGCAACTTAACCACTCCTGGTCAATGGATGAATCTGAAACCTGCAATAATTAGAACCATTAAAACAGATTTTCAACAAAATTTTTCCACCTGCTGTCCACTAATCCTTGTGATTCTGAAGACTATTTTAAAGGGCTCATAAAATTTTAAGAAAAGCAAGACTGCCTAAAAGCTTAAATAATGTAAAGAGGGATGGATTTTTACTGAAAAAGATTAGGGATCTGTAAAGCAAAAATGGCAAAAAACTTTCAATATTAAGAACTTCTAGATAAGACAGTTCATCATTCAGATCTGAGGATGATTAAATATTTCTACACACGCTTCTGCTCCACAAGAGCATTGCAACTCCTCTAGTATTGATATACATGCAAAAAGCATACACAAATCTTTAAGGAGCAGAGAAACAATATCTGAATGCCTCATATATCATGTAAAATAACAGGACTTTATTCCTGCATCTAGAGAGTGAGACTTTTTCAGCTTCTCTTGGTTTTCTTATATTTCAGTCACACAATGGATCTTGGAAGCAGAGGAAGAATCTACTGCACCATGAGACTCACCTGCTCTCTCTTACTCATGGCAGTGTTCTGCATGACACCTTTCCTCTGCCATAGTCAAATTGATCCACTGGCTCTTGGGCAGGCAGACCCCCAGTGCTGGGAATCCTCCTCAGCCGTTTTACTAGAGATGAGGAAGCCTCGCATTTCTGACTCTGTCAGTGGCTTTTGGGACTTCATGATCTTTCTGAAATCCTCAGAAAACTTGAAACATGGGGCTTTGTTCTGGGACCTGGCACAGCTCTTCTGGGATATCTATGTGGACTGTGTGCTCTCCAGAACCCATGGCCTGGGGAGAAGGCAGCTGGCAGAAGCTGAGCAGAACATGGCTACTCTACATTCTCAGTTCACAGGGAGAAACCAAGGTCACTACTCCTTTAATATGCATCTAATGGGCAATAATTAGAGTCTAGTGGGAAAGAAAAGAGATTGAGGCCTACTGTGCTATGTGGTAATAACACAGAAACAGAGGACAGTGCTGTGCAAAAATCCCCTATTCCTCCCAGTGAAGTGTAGAGCTGGGTTTATGTTCAATGTGGTCTCAGTAAAAATTTGGCCCCCAAACAACCTAAACTCTAACAATAGCTTTCAAGTTTCTGTTTGATAGGGCAGGAAAAGCAGCAGAAAGTGTAATACAGGAGGATTCAAACAAAGAAGGCAGCTCAGCAACTGAATATACCAATATATTCTTCCACACCAGCATTTCTACCACAGTTGTGCTATGAACAGGCTAGTTCTGAATTCCCCATTCTGAGAGGAATGCCCTGTGCTGTTGGGGAGAGTGGCGGCCTTTTGGCAGAAGGGTAAGGGTATGTCTACTTGCCATCTAGCAGTCAGCCACTAGCTATTTTCCATTTCCATGCTGGTAACTTTACCCAACACACGGTGGAAACAGACCTAGGACTTGGATGCATGCAGGCTTTCAGACACAACTACAGCTCCAGGAAGAACACCACTACCTGTGACACTAAATGCTGCAATTCCTAGTCTCCAGGTTCCCAGCCCCCTCTCCATATGCATATCAATTACCATCCTCATTCCCAAAGGGAGTGCAGCTCTTCCTAAATCTCAGTCTCTTCCAAGGCTTCAGCTCTGATCCTGCTGCCAACAGATATGTCCTTGCCTGGAGAATATCCACCTTCAGATAGGGGTAGGTGCTGTAATTTGATGGAGAGGTAGAAGTGCTGTTGCCATCACTAACAGTGTAGTGCACGGGCCCATGGTGAGAAGGCAGAACTGCCTTTACTCTTCAATGGATTGAAACCCTTTTCTCTACTTCCTAGAGCAGTATTATAGTTATTAAGATGTTTGGGGGAATGTTCATGGAATAATAAAGAGTACCTCTGAGCAAGTACCCATTAGAGTGTCTCTAAAAAATGGACTTGAACTCAGGATTCTTGCACCCCAGGGACAATATATCATTGGACCATCCCACTCTTGCCCACAAACCTAAAACATTTCTGAGTTTTGAAAGCTAGAATCTGGGATAGACTGATAGGACTGAGGAGTCCTTACCCTATTACCTACAGGCAGCATCCTGAACTTTGAGATAGGAGTTGAGTTTGAATCAATCCCCTCAGACTGAAAAACTCACACACACAGGGTCCATTTCTAAACAACGAGTCAAACAACCACTACCTGCATTTTTAGAGCAAGGACTGGATCTTACCCTGCTCTGCAAAGAATCTGAGCTCTGACTGGATCTTTACTGTGTTGGCATGCAACACAGAATCCACTTCTGGTTTCCAAGTGGTCTTGGACATCACACAGGCAACAAGTTGCTCAGTCCTTACCAGACTGATGCACTTTTGGGTGCTAATAGAATGCAGCTTTAGACACACAAGGCAGTAGTATTGTCAAAAATTGAGATAACCCACCAGGTTAAAGCATCAGATTAATTTTTGTTTGGGATTGCAGCTTTGAATATCACTGTCTAATCTCCTACTTAGCCTTTTGTTTACATCTGGCTCCACATATCTGTTTTCCAGCTTTTATTCCAGTCAAGATTAAAGAGTAACAGTCTAATGTATTTTGAAGAATCAAATTAAGGGTTTTATGATAAATTCTGACTATTCTTCACTCTTATACAAGGACATTTTAAATACTACTAAGTATTCACACCTTCTTTGTTTTGTGAATTGTAATCTGTTAATCTGGTTTCTCTGTACAAATGATTAACATCAGTCTGTAGCAAGCAGCTTACAGTAGTGATAGGCTAATTTGGTTTTTTAAATGAGCTATCTAACTTCTCATCCAAGTCTCAGAGTTTCTTAACAAAGCCAGCTGTTCTAATCTTTGTAACCTGTGATCCTACTGCCTTATTCCACCAATGAAAGTAGAAATCAATTGGTAATAATTGCAGATAGAAATCGCATAGCAAATGATGAGGAATAGAATTTCCATTTCTTATGCATAAAGAGAGGTACAAGCCTGTCTTCTCAGCCCCATGAGCAGCACTAATGGCACTTAAATTATCTTGTGTACTTCATATCTACATGGGCGGGTATAAATAGCTTTCAGTAGGCTTGTTCCAGAAATCCAAAAATAAAGAACATTTTTTTTGCTTTATACTGTTACTTTTGAAACAGTTGATAACATTATTGCTTCATATCCAAGTTTTTAATCTTATTCCTCTTAAATAGTTAAAATTTCAATATGTTTGGGTTTGGTTTTTTTTTTTTTTTTGTAATTGCAAACAGGATCATAACTCAGGAATGAGGAGCAATCTGTAACCTGCATTCAATGTAGTTCCTTAAGCATATCACTGAATTAGAAAAAGCAAGACAGAAATCTGAAATTTGCACAGAAATACTGATGTTAAGGTGCTACTATTAGCATTACATTTCAGAACTAATGGATAAATCCTACTGGTGAAGACTGAAAATCAGGAACTTTTCTAAGGAGGAAAAAAAATCCTCCAAGCAAAAAAAAACCCAAACAAAACTACTTTGTCACATCTTAGAGGCACTTCCACACTTACCCATACTTGGTCCTCCTGGGAAACAGTTCTCTTCAAGTGTGCACTGAGAAGTGGGAGAAGCAGCCCAGTTCCAGACTTACAGATTCAATCACTATTTTCTGAACTAGTCTAGTCCCTCCATGCCTTTGACTGTATTCACAGTCTGAAGATACTCTTAAACTTTATGCAATCTATGAAAAAGACTACAAAATCAGAACAGTTGACTATGAGTAATCTGACAAACTGTCTCAAGCCACCTAAAATCATACTTAACCCAGCAGCATTTCAACTTCACTTGATATTCTACAGAGAAGTGTTAATCAGCTTCAAGTAGAGATAAGTAAGGAGAGTTTTTCAGTTTACCCAGCCAAGCTATCTTTAGTAACTCATCCCTTTCCCCTAACAAAATCCAAACACTATGAAAAAACAGGTTTCATAAATGCATTTCCAATATATTAAAACACTGTAGTTACATTACAGTTACAATAACTCTTAACCAAAATAACACTTTAGAACCACAAGGAAAACATAGCATTTGTACTCACAGCAATCTTCCTGAAGAGCAGCTGTACAAGAAGATCCTCCTCAAGAAGTCATATAGCACATTCTCCCTAGAAACATCTGAAGACTACACCTAAACCTCCTCTGCCTCTTTTCTCTTTGCCCAGCAGTCCCACTGCCCCTTACCACTCGGTGGCCTCAGCTGTGCACACCTCCTTCACAGGTGCAGGAGATTAGGCTCAGACCGAACCTTGCACCAGGCTCAAGACAGACAATTTGCTGTCCCAAATCTGCAGGGTGCCAGGGAGGTAGTGGGGCAAAGGCTATCGTACAATTATCGTAAATAACCAGGTACTGTGTTAATCAAATACTTTTTCAGAAGACAAATATGTCTAAAAGAAAGAAAACCAACCCACTGCCTTTTAGAGATCATTGTAAAGAAAATGTCCCATAGTTCCTCAAGGAAATAATAAATGTGCTACTGGACAGTGTGAGAGATCTCACCCACTGTGCAGAGGTTGATAATATGCTGGTGAGTTAGTAGGATTCTGAGCAGACTTAAGTACTTTGATTCTGCTAATTACAAGTAGAAGAGTTTTATAGGAAGACTAAAGGAAAAGGTCCATACTGGGAAAAGATCAAAGTGACATGACACTGAAAGGCAACATGCAAATGGAGGGATATGACTGTCACCAGAGCAAGAGGCTTGGGAGTAATACTGATAAAATGAGGACCAGCAGCAGCTAAAGGCAGAGAAAACATGGATGTGGGAAACTGAGTATTCAGCTGCTCCTTGCTGTTTGGAAATTATTTGCTTATATGCATTTTTATGTCACTTTTCAGGGACATTTTCTCATATTCAGAGGTCACCAGTTCTGAAGAAGAAAGACTCATTTGAAGATTTAATAAGTATCCACATACATAAGAGTAGATCTATATTACTTGGAAGAATCATTGGAGAGCTAGGAAAAAAGAGGAAATTACACATTTAGTCTAAGATTTTGATTTGTCGATAATTTTTAACTATTTCTCTCTTTATTTTTTTGCATTTTAATCCCCTTAATAATTGACTGATGTCAATTTATGTGGTGGAAGAAGGCATGTAACCTCGTGCACTACATCTCTGATTAACTTGGACTTGTGGGTTTTCTTAATTACCTATGAATTTCGTCTCCTTACTGAACTGCATGATTTATCAGCAGTTGCCTGCTTTAATCTGTGTGTATATCAGGCTTTTTGTAATACATGTGATCTGTTCAAACTATTGTCTTTTGGTGCCAAAACAGGAAATAACTGATCCTTCAATAAAACATAGAAAAGCAGAAAAGGAAGTTGTCAAAAACCCTCCACTGGCTCCAAGACAGGAGCCATTAGCAAAGAGATGGTGATGTTTGGTTGTATGCAGAGCTGCACACTTGTACAGAGCAAGCCTTGCTCAGAGACATCATCCTATTAAGAAAAATAGTATGTATTTGTACCTGAAAAATACCTTCCAAGAATGTTTTCGGTTTTCCAGTAAAAGCGTTAACAGACTTTACCAGCTCCTCTGCTTTCACACTTAAAATATTTAATCACAAAAATTCTCATATGTAACTTGCATTTGCTTATTTTTTAATTTACAAGTTCTTTGTAGAAAAATCAGTTTCTTCTGAGTCTTACTGATAACCCTAATAGGCAATTTGACATTAAACTAATGCAAAACAACTTATGGCAGGTAACATTTGATTGCTTTTATGATATAAATTATTTCCACTGCCAGACTGGCTGGATAAAACTATGAATTTCATCTTTCCAGGGCTATTACATTTAGTTGTTCATTTGAAGTTTCTCTCCTTGAGCATGTAGCAATATTTGGTGGTGTTTTTTTCTTTTTCCCAAATGCCCACAGAAAAACAGGCTTCCTGGTTGTTCATCAACTTGCAGAACTAGGTTCAAGTAACAAAATGTGTAAAGAAATCTTGAAATGGTTACTGGCCTGAACAAAATAAGGCTTAATCACAGTCCCATTGAGGGAAATCCTGACTTAAGGAAGCAAACAAAAAACTGTAAGAGGGCTAGCAGCTTCTGAATTTGTGCTTCAAGTTAAGCATGCAGCAAACCATTTAAATGTTCAAGAGAGGAGAGAACACTAAAGCCGGATAAACACAGGAACACATAGTTTATTGTACTCAGCAACAGACCGCCAGTAGCAGCCACATGGGAGTGCCTTGCTACCAAGTGGGAGGGCAGCAGGAGCATTGTTACAACAGATCTGCTCTCTCCTCTGCTGATGTAAATTAATTATATTATTGTAATATAACTAAAAAGAAAAACCCATTGTCGCAACTTTGTATCAATATAAGAGAGCCTTCACTCACCGTCCCTACAGTTACCAAGACCAGCACCAGACAAAGAGGGTTAAGGGCTGGATGCCTCCCCAGGAGGATTGGTGTTGGAGTAGAGCAGATGTTACCTGTTACCATATGCTCCCAAGCTCTAGCAAATGTGAAGTCAGATTATCTGAACAGGTCCTGTTTAACTGAGATGCTTTTCCACAGGGCCCTTTGGGCAGATGTTAGTGCTTCTGTTATGAATAAACTCTGGCTCAATGTCTGGATTAAACATTTAGCTCTTTATTAAAATAAGCAGCGTGAGAAGCTCGCCGAGGTTGTCTAAAAATTCAGTTCTCTGTTAAAGGTATCTGCTGTACAGGATATCCAGCAGGGAGTGCTGCGCTGTGCTGGTGTATCCGTCTTCCTTGCAGGTTGCTGTGCCGGTGTCACTCTGCAGGAGGTGCTGAGCTGGTTCCTCGCAGGGTGCTGTGCCAGCGTCGCTCTGTAGGAGGCGCTGAGCTGGTTCTTCGCAGCTAATTTCCTATAAATTATGGGCTAAAGCCTTTATTAAATATTCAGCTCTTTATTCAGAAATCAGGTGCCAAAGAAGTTTGCCGTCTAGGATGCCAGGCATGATGTGCTGTGCAGGAGGTCTCAGCAGGAGCCACTTGTGTAGGAGTCACCTGTGCAGAAAACCCTGGAGGCGCTGCAGTCCCTTCCACTGGCCACGGGTGGTGCAGCGAGGCAGAAACTTCTGACCTCCCCCGATTGCTCAATGTCTCCCTGCCGAGGCCAGGCCGGTCCCTGCCCCGCCGGCTCCCTCCAAGTCACGGTGAGAATTCAAACTAGGAAACTAGAACTAGGGGTGAGCCACCCCCCTTCTCAAACCTGCAGTATGGATTTTAAGTCTCTCAAATAAGTCAATTCGTAACTATACGGCGTTTCCTTCTCTAAAATAGTCCCATGCTCTTTAGCGCGTTTCTCATCTGCATGCCTCGGAGGGGCAGACTTCCCCCCCAGGCAGTTTCCTTTTTGCAGAGGCGGCACACCCTCTCCCCCTCGGACGCCATCCCGAAAAAGGGGCAGGGGGTTGCTAAAGCAGCCACCTGCCATCTGCTATCTGTGTGGGGTTGCTGGTTGTGAAGGACCTGGGGTGGTTCTCACAAGAAATATAGCATAATTCACAGGGAACTGGGGATATTATAGAATATTAGAGTAAGCTAGTTAAAATCTAGGCAGGTTGTGTGTGTGTGATACTTGGCTTCTGCACTCAAAGGAAAGCTTGAATAATGCATTAGGGTCCTTTGAGTGTAACAATTAGCTGCTCTTAACGTTTTAATTCAGGAATGCAGGGCTTCAAGTTTTTCCTTACACACGGGTACGGCTTGGGCACTGGCGCGGGCCGGGGGGAGCACCACCCCAGCGGGCACGCAGCATGGCAGGCCGGGGACAGGGATGGGTGCCGCCGAGCCGGCACCGCCCCGGGGGGCGGTGGCACCTGCCGGACACAGTGCGGGCACCGCAGGGGCCACGCACGGCCCCAGGCCCTGCGCCCCGCCGGCAGCCGACTCAGCCACAGGCAGCGACAACAGCGGCCCGCAGGGACCCACGCTCGGGCCTGCCCTGCCCCACAGCAGAGACACAAGAGCTGCTCCGAGTTCATTTCTTACACTTCCACTTTAGATGGGTCCCACCTGCAACAACAGGATCCCTTAGGAAATGGCTCTGGCAGCTTTCTTACTCCCTTCAGACAAAAATATCACTGTGGGCTAAGATGATATTTAGCTTAAATGAATTTGCAATATTTCTGTGCTTCAGTAAGCTTTTTAATAGGCTGTAGCAAAATTCAGCTGTTGAGGCAAAGGGCAGGAAAGGACGTGGAGGCAAGACTGACAAAACAGATGAATCTCTAGGATCGATCACACTATGGAGAACATCTGGAAATTGCTGATGTAAAGAGACAATCAGTGTTATTCATTGTGCTGAAATAAAAAAAAAGGGGGATGCAACTAACTACATGTAAATCTGCAAGTGATAGAGTGCAAGTGATAAAAGACTGTCCATATTAAAAAAAAAGGCAAGGGCTCTCAGTATGAGATGAAAGTAGATCTGCTATACAGGAACATTTAAAACTGTCACTATGTTTAAAGACAGGATATTGCCTCCTACCACTGTTCCTTACAAACTTTATGGCAGATCTTTGAGTGAGTTAGGATTATTTTTGCAGACACTGTTCCCAGCTTACTGTTTCTCAAGAGTGTGTCAGAAGGATAGGATGAACATGTCTGACTGAAGTTCCTTCACTGTCAGCTGAACTGAATAACAAAAAAATAAACACCTTGTGATTTTGTCCCTTTCAGCTTACAGGGATCTGTGAACTAAACAACAGCTTCTTAGCATGGAAAAAATTCTTTAAGTTTCTTTATTCTTTACATACTGACATGAAAAAGGAATTCATGGTAGTTCAGGAATATCTATTTGTAAGAATTTGTGCTCTGGGTCTGTTCAATGTTGCTTCAGACCAAGCCAGTGTTATATGTATACCTAATATTTTAATTTGTGCTAGAAAAAACCTGAAAATTTAGGACGTGCAGGATTCCAGGGAACCGGCAACCGCCTATTTACAGCTCCAAGGACCAAGGCTCCAAGGCGGAGAATAGACCATCAGCAAGGACAGTTAGGCCGAAACTCCCGTGATTAAGCTCCGAGAGATAAGGAAGCCAGCAATTTCAAGCTGATAAGATATCTCCACCACCTTTCTCGTGAGGTCTGACCACAAATCTCCATTTCTCGGAAATCTTTTCATGGACTTGAATAAGAATGAAGGACCACACTAGCATACATCGGAACTTTCAATATTTCCAAAAACCAGGATATCCAATGTAAATGTGGTTAGATATACAAATCTATGCCCTGTGGACAGAAAAACAGTATAAAATGAAGCGGGTGGAATCCAGTGGTGTGCACATAGCACGATCCTTGCGGTCTATGTGTCACCCAGTGGGGAGAATCTGGATATCACACTGTTTTTTTTATTTGTGGTTTCTATGTCGGAGATTATTTTCTTTTTTTTTAATTTTTGTGAAATTATTTTAATAAATTTTCCTTTTTCAATTTAATTGGCCTTTTTATTTATAACACCAGTATTTGTCAGTTGCTACTGTTTCCAACACGTTTAATTCAGATGCACGCACTAGAAGGAGATTTAAAGCCTCATCAGAAGCTGATAGGTAACTTT
Source organism: Nicator chloris (assembly GCA_013400495.1). NCBI lineage: Eukaryota > Metazoa > Chordata > Aves > Passeriformes > Pycnonotidae > Nicator > Nicator chloris. Next base: position 20,949 of record WAAE01020231.1, on the reverse strand, counting down.
CCATAATAAACAATTAGGTTCCTTGGATTGTTGTGTGTGTCTCTTGGCACTGGTGTATTGCAAAAGCTACTAAGTTTCTATCTCACAGTATATTTATTTATGTTATGATATGCGTATATCCACTTTCCAATTACCTCATTATTATTTGTTCTCTATGGTCCTCCCTCCTCCCTCAATAAGTTTCTTTTCTTTCATTTTCACCCTCTTTACACTTCCTTTGCTAGAGACAAACCACTTGTTAGCTTCCAGTAGCATACCATTATTTCTTGCTGTAAATTCTCAAGTGTTTGCAGTGTGTGTAATTCAGGCCTCCTTTGACCCAAACTAGCAGAAAGGATGAGGAATGTTCATTAATCTCCCTACCACAGTGTAAGATCTTTCAAGATGGCTGACGTGCTACCAACAGAAAATAAGATTTCTAGCCTCTTTAATGAGTCAGGCAGTCCTTTCATCTTGATTATAACTCATTCTGAAAAATACAACACATGAAAAATCTATCGTGGAGTGGAAAATCTGTGTGGAGTTCTGCTAAGCAGCTGTTCTTAAGCTGTATGCTCTTCATTAGCCTTTTCAATCACATCAGCCTAAACACTGATTATATATGAAACAAAGCTTCAGAATATAAAATTTACCTAACTTTTCTCCCAGAGTTTTTAAAGTATTTTGTTTTTACCTGAGTGAAATTTACTTTATTTGTAATCACAGAAAAAATCCTGTAAAAACTAGGACTATTTTCTTTCTTGGAAAGCTGGTATCATTTCAGTGATGTAACTAAAATCCTTAAAAGTATGCAAATTTTCTTGAACCATAACTGGTTTTGGGCATATATATGAACATACTTATTTACTATTTTTATGCACTTCCTGGCAGTAAAAAACTAACTGTGTATTTTTTTCCTCTCTGAAGTGGTACTGAATAATTTCCATTTCTCAGGTCTTTAAAATCCTTCTGTATATTACAGGAAAAAAACTTTTCCTTGCTGCTGGCATCAACAACAAATACAGCACCATTCCAAGGAAGTAAATTGACCATGGGATACCAACAGCTAAAGAGGGAGAAATGGGCAATCATTTCCACTGCTGAGGAAGACACAGCTTGGGAGCTAGAAATCACCAACAGAAAAGGAACATAGCTCTCCAAAATGTTCCTGGTGAAGTCAGTAAATGCAGAAATCTGCCAATGCTGTGCTATTACAGGCATCATCTGAGACACTTTAAGAGTCTCTTTTTAGTGACAGGGCATCAATTACCTTAATAGTTCAGTGAAGTTGTAAGGTGAATGGTAGTTTCCATCATTTACAAGCTGGTGAAATCACATGGTTGATGAGGTCAGAAAAGGACCTGCAAACATGCTCAGCTGCAGAGAAGAACTCCTGGTGCAAAGCAGTTTGTTGGGCTGAAAAGTAGAACAGATTTTAAGTCTTTTCAAGCTTTTGGATGATGCCAGAGCACTAGAAAACTCCATACAAATCTCTAAGATAACTCTGTAGAAACACCAGCTTTTTCTGTCATATTCCTTATTACATCCTCATTATCAAACGTGAGGCATCTTGAGTGTTGAACAAGGCTCTGCTGTGTAAGACCATTGATTACAGAGGGACTTTGTACAGCTGCAAGTCTCCTAGGACTAGAGTGTTGCAGAAGTGGCAAGAGCAAAAATCTCTCGTGCCCTCACCAGTTTAAGTTTGCTCCTTAATTGACTGCCGAGACTGATTACCTCTTCAGACCTTTGATTTATCCAGTTCCAAATCAGTCCAACATTAGGGGCTATATTTGGAATACACTCCACCTTACAATATAGAATAATACTACAAAGGTTAAAGCAAGATTCTGAGTTTCCTCTGAGGGTTACATGATTATGAACAATATTATAGAGTAAACGGGATGAGGGTAAGAAGACAGTGTCAAGACGACTGGAGAACTTATACCTGGTTGGGTTTGGAGAGACAATGTATTGTTCAGCTGCATCATCAGCAGTTCCAATTCCTCTCTGACTTCCTTCTCATCAGGTGGTATCTGCATTGCAGTGGGAGTAAGAACTGTATTCCCCACTCTAACAAGAGAGTTTTCTGCCAGTTTAGGCGGATATGTTTGTTTCTCTTTTGCTTTGTTATGCTGTCCCATAAAGGATTTGTCACTCTGCAGGGACACTGACTCCAGTGGGTCATCTGAGAACATAAAGTCCACTGCAGTGGGAACCTCAGGTGTCTGCAAAAGCTGCATTCTATTTACAGAGTTTGAAGGATTTAAAGACTTCCATTGTGCACATGTTCTGGAAGTAGGTCTTATTTGGGCAGGATTTAATTCACTCTGCATTCTCCTTTCTAGCAGAACATGTGGATTTCTTGGCATTGTATTATGAAACTGTGCCAAAGGATGCTCTGAGGACTGCAACATGGTCTACAATAGACAAAACACAGAAAATACATTGTAAAAGATAATGGATATTTCAGTTTGCCAGTAGTACTGAAATAGCATTGCAGAAAATGCTGCAAAAATGCTGTAGGGGACAATATGTAAGCATTTTCTATGAAATAAGGGCCTTTTAAGAATCTCAGAAATAATTGTAATTATAAGAATCACTACAATTGAAAACAAAATATTTTGTATAAGATGTCTGTATTACATCCCGGTAAAAGACAGCAACCAGGAATGGCACTTTATTTATTCAAAGCCAGAACTGACTTCTCTGAAGAACAGACTGCAATGAAGTATCTAACACACTTCTATTGGAAACTCTTATTGGAATATTCATTATTTTCATTGCAGTAGTATTTAAATGTACTGACATGGATATCTGTGCTAGATGCCAGATATACACAGAATGACAAGAAAATCCCTACTGCAAAGGCCTTATCTGCTTGCTCTGAAGACAATAACCTAAGATGACTGAAAATACAAGTGGAAGGTGCATAAAATGGTATTAAGAGTGCTGGTCTACCAGAAAAGCACCTGTTAGTGTTCAGTAATGGCTCATAGCTGTGACAATTCTTGACATATATATCACTATACCTTTACTTCTTCCTTCATGTGCTGCAGTGTCATTTGCAGGTTTTCATGGCTTACTCTCAGTCTCTGGAGTTTTGCCTCTATTTTACAGCTTTTTTCTTCCTGGCAGTTATGAAGAAATCGCATTTTGTCCTTCCATTTCTTGAACTGCTTCTTCATGTACCTACCAGAGATACAGGAGGGTGGGATTTTTGCTAGACCAGACATACACAAATATATGCAGTCATGGAAATGAGCAAACACTTTAGCACAAACCTTATCCCCTTTACTAGTTCAGGAAATTTTTGTCAGCTTTGGGATTAAAGGCCAGTATTTCAGGAGCTGGACCATATCCATGGAATTAGCAAGAATATGAGTATTCCAGATGAGGAAATATGAGAGCAGAGTAGAACTGTGGCCAGGACTGAAACTTGAATCTTGGGGTTTTACCTTTCCCACAAAAGTGGCTCCAACAGGAGAGACAATAGCAGTCCCTCTGTATAGAAGCAAACTACTTATAGCAACTCCCTGATCTGCAAAAGATTCCCATTATATGCCTGGGCAACACTGAAGTAAAAGCAGCTTCTACCCCTTTGATAGAGTTTCTTCTTGCTTGTGGTATTCTCTGTAGTTTCTTGAGTGATGCCAATAGCTTCTGCGCAGGCCACTTGTCCTTGAAAAAACACTCTGATTTTTGCAATCAGAAGTGCTACCCTCCCATGCACATCAGAGATTTAGAAATTATCTACTCAGAGCACAGTATGACAGAAATACCACGCATAATTCTATTCTAGTTGTGATTTCTCTAAGAAGTCAGGGTAGAAATAGTTTTGTTTGCTTCACAGCTGAGGTGCAGACAGTAAAGTTCTGCCTTTCTTACTTACATTCAGAAGTTCACCTGATTCACTTTCTTTTGGTTGTGCTTTGGGTTAGTGACAACAGCCCCATCAGTCTGACTTGAATTAGACAAGATTTGTCTGAATGGGACAGCAAGTCAGACCATTCAAAATTAAAATTAATGCTACAGTGGTCCCCTATAACAACATTTAAGGGCTCTTCACTGTATGATGCTGTTCTCCTTCAACTGATTCAGAGCCCAGTTCTGTAAACAGACAGGTGAGTGCTGGAAGTTGGTCCACAAAAAAGAATAAAGAGCTTCCCATGAGTAATGTGACTCATTCACCCAGTTCTATGATAAGCTCTGGGTCAGAGCAGCATTATAGGAGCAGGCATACCAAATATCCTCTCAACGATTGCTAATCTAAAAGAAAGCTGAAGATCTTTGCCATATCTCTTTATTTTCCCAAGTGAGAACAGACTTACAATGAAACTGCAGTTGTTTAGCTCTAATCTTGGAGTGCCCTTGTGTGAACTTGGAGCAGAAATTGTACTTGGAATGAAACAGAATAATAACAGAAAGAACTGAACATACTGAAGAAAATAGAGTAGATTCAGGATTGAATGCTACACTTCATTCTAATTCCATCACTTTCAGTGGTCATAGGCATGGTTATATAGACAACACATTTATATACAACTACAAAAATGAAGAAGGGGAAGGCAAAAATGCAAGTAAAAGGTAAGCATCGTTGTTCACACACCATCTTCCCTGCTGCCATGTCACCCAAGCAAAAAAGCCCCCCAAGAGATTTTTAATTTAGGAACTAATATTTTACAAATATTTGACTACCAGAAGGAACTTCTCTGATAAACTGTTATACCAATCAATTGTAATCAATTGTTATACCATTACCAATTGTAATCAGCCTATTAATCTCTATTTGATCTACAGCATATTTTTTAGAAAGAAATTCTACTTTGATTTAAAAGCTTCAAGCAAATTATGAAATTTGCTTTGATCAAGCCTTGAGAAAATCAGAGAAAATTTTGAAAAAGTATGCTATTCTAACATTTTTATGTGAATGAACATCTTTTTGCCTAAAAATTACTTCAGAAATGTAAACTAGCAATTGCAGAAATGCTGATGAAAGCAAACCAAAATGTTTTGCTTTGCCATTGTTTTTCCAGTGATCTTCATCTAAAATTTTTGTTGCTAAGTTTTCATTATTCATCCTCATTTGATAGGACTTTTTAAATCTCAAAATCTCCAAAGTATGGAAAAATCATCTGTCTTCTAGCCCACCAGCTGGAGCAGCACTTCCCACCAGCCTTCAGTCAGTGTACTACTACATTTACCTACCTGCTGTCACTGTGAATGCTTTTAATGGATTCATGCATTTTTAACACCTCTGCTTCAAAAGAGGCTATTGCCTAAAACAAAAAGAAGTATCTGTTCATAACTTTATCAGCAATAACATTTCGTTTTTATATGCAAGTTTTATAATAGGAGTGCATAGCAAATTTTGGATTTGGTCTGTTTTACAGATTTACTAGTTAACCTTTTTAATTTAATGTATTACAATCAATTGATGCATTGAAGCATTTCTAATGGCTGGAAAATTTACGCTATAGAACGAATTCTTTGTTCTATGACAAATTTAAGTGTATGAGAATTTGTTTGAAATTAGAACAAAATCCATATTCCCAAAAATTTCTGCAAAATGGAATATTCTGATTTGGGAACAATCTCTCCCAAGTCCCACAACTGCTTTGAGACAAGGAAATGGAGAGAGAGACTGTATGTAGGAGACAGAAAAGAAACTCCTGGTCTTTAGATGGAAGTAGCATTCTCTGGACCATGCAGAGAACAGTAGCCTAGAAGTCAGGGAGACAAACACTTTCCAGCTAAGCTACTTTTGAGGCATGACATAAGTTGGGCAGGAATCAGGGCTGCCAGGAAATTATGAGACTAAGAGCTGGATCACCCAGGACCTCCATATTCATGGATTCTATTAAAAGCAATCATTGGACTTACTGTCCACATCTTTTCATCAAAGTGGAAATAATCTGCACTATGGGATCTTAGAAAACAATATAAAACTGCTCAAAAGGAATTCTCAAAAGAGTATTCTCAAAGGGAATCACAGAGAGAAAATAAACGAGAGCAATGCACCTGACAGAATCCCAGCACAGGGATGCAAGTCCCATCCTGCTGTTTTCTAAAATGACAAATGCCAGCCATCAAAATTCTATGTTAAAGCAATGTCTGCCCATGATTTCTCCTGCAGATATCTGCTGGCTGGCGCTATACCTTGAGCTGGGCAGCAGAGTTCTAAAAGACAGGTCTTCCAAAGGGCAGCACAGGAGTAGCCGCCAAAGGAGTTACCTGACACACAGAGGCTAGCTCTAAACTACACCCCTTGACTCCTGGGAAGAACAAGATGAGTGGATGACACAAACTGCTTTTAACACAACCCAGTGTTCCCTGTATTCTAAGTAAGTGCAGAGCTACCAACCTCTCAAAAAAGTTAGAAACAAAAAATTGCTATGTACTTATTTTTAGCTACACTGTCCTACCCACTCTTTTCAGCATTGTTTCTTTGGAGGGAAGCTGGGAATGGATTAATGGAGACCTTTTGTCAATTAGCTATTTTAGTTGGAGTGGACACTGCTCTGGGTTTATCCTAAGAGGGCCCATTCTGTCCTCTTGCTATTTCCATGGTAACAAAAATGGCCTGAGTCTAATAAGAATTCAGGCATTTTTCTTTTACATTTGCTCGCAGTAGGAAGACATGATGGCCTTTTTTACTGTCAGAATAGCGAGAGGACTCCAGACTCATCTAGACTTTAGTGTGCTACTCTACGACAACTCAAAAAACCCCAAAGCAAATATTCTTCCAGGTGCTTTTGAAGGTCATGGAAGTCGAGGAGTTAGTCACTAATCTTGGAAAGGTAACAAATTCAAACCTCACTAAGTTTTCAGATTCCACATTTTTCACCATAAGTGAGTAATTAACAGAAAGGTAAAGCTGCCCATTACATTTTCATTGGAATTAGAAGGCAATTAGATAATTAACTTGCTAGCTCTTCTTCACAGCTTTAGCACTATTACTGCTTCGTGTTTTGCTCACCTGAGCTACTGTCTTGTCTTGCTCTGGCATCTTCTCGTTATTCTCACTCTTCTGCATTACAGTCCTGTTTTCAGGTATTGACCTGGGTGACTCTGGGACACAATCGTCCACCGGCAAAGACATATTTACAGGACCAGGTAGTGATGAAGCACTGAATTCCACAGGAGGACTGTATACCAACAGGGAAGTAATGATTAGGGAAAGGATCAGAACTCACATGGTTTTGCTACCCAGGAAGATCCAAATGCATAAAACTAATGCAGTGTTAATAGACAGACAGATGTGCTATTGACTAAGCAAGAAGTAAAGTTAAGCTATGCTTGCTAGCATATTCTGGTTGAAAGAATGAAATTCCTGAAAACAAATTCCACTCTCCCAACAGAATCTCAGCAACAGGTTCTTCTTTCCACCCAATTATTCTCAGTGCAATTTGCTGCTTCTCTTTTTTGCTTCCTTTAGCCAAGAGTTAAGTATATTAGGAAATTTAACTACAAAAAATAGCAAAGTATCCTGCTGTTCAGTCCATCATATGATAGGAAAAGCCTAGATATTTATCAGACCCACAGGGACACCTGTAACAGCAACCCCAAATTCTTTGTTTCATTGCTACCCAAGCAGTAGGTAAGGAAACCCCCCACAGAATTAAAGAGAAATCTCAATTGCTTCCAGAAAGATTAAATTACATTTAAAATTATTAAATATTGTTTTGTTGCTGAATATAAGAGAAGAAATATTAGTAACAAAAGATGTTCTGCATTTCACCACATTCTAAAAAACAAACACTGAAATAATATTTTCCATGAGGATCACTGTAACCATCATCCATTGGTTTTATAGTATATAAAATTGTTTTCTAACTGAAAACCTACCAGAGTAGCACAACCCAGTTTTATAAACAGATTTTTCTCCTCCTTCGCATAAAGATGAAATGAATTATTTTAGAGAGGACTGGCCATTTTTTCCCTATTGCAGCCTCACTGAAGCCTCATTTGGAGAACACATGTGAGATGCAAGATAGGTGTTAGATCTTTATACAAATAGGAAGGAATCTCACCCTTTGTATGTTTCTAGTGCTAATCTCCTATAATCATTCCCTTCAATTTCTATACCTAAGTATCAACCAAAATATCATAGCAAGGAAGGAGAAACTATTGGGAAAAATCTCAACATAACCTTGATTGCTCATTATTAACCACTGTGATCAGTGGAAATACAGTAATGAGTTTAAATATTAACCAAAGCAAACAAAACAACTGGTCTGAAAGAAGAGGAATGGTGAGATCATCTGCTTGCTAGTGTAATTCCACAAGTCTGCAGTTTAGTGGGACTTGAGTAGAATGCCTGCCAGTGAATGCAGTGTGGGTCACATGTGGAAAGTATTCACAGTTGATTTCCAATGGATTTGTCACATAGGAGGTGCTTAAAAACCCATGCAGTTGTAAAAGTAGTAAATATTTGCAATGCTTGATGCTAGACGGAGTATAAGAAATGGAAGGGAGTGAAAGAGACAACATAAAAAAGGAGGGAAGCAAGATACAAGTCTCTTACATTTTATAAGACAACTGATCATTAGGTTGTCAGCATGATGACCATAGTTAAGCTACAGAACAAAGTGCAACAACTTCTCAGTTATTCTTTCCCTTTTTAATAGAAAAATAATGACATGGTATCTGTCATAACAAAATCCCTTACCCAAAGGACATAATCAAGTAATATTCCACAGCCTGATATTCAGAGATTATAAATTCATCTGAAACTGAAAGTCTTTTTGTGAGCAGGGAAGTGCCTCTCCTCCACTGACTCCAGAGCTGTCCTTCTCTGAGCCTATTTTCTTCTGCAGTGCTCTTGAAACAGGTTGTTCCTGATAGTGAGGATAAAGTGCTTTGCATTTGTCTTTGCTGACATCTGTTGGAATGAGAGATAATAAAAAAGAAAGTGACTTTTCAAACAGATACTGCCCAGAAACAGACATATTCCATGGCAAAAGTCCACTTGTTCACCATCTGATGAGGCTCATGGCTGCTATCTGAGCCTTAGAAGGGGAGCTGAGGCAGGTAATGCTGCAGGACCACAGGCAAGAGCGGCTCCAACTCTTTTAGGCAAAATACTCCCTGGATCAAAATCAGGCAGCCTGGAAATGCCTAACACAGGATTTTGGTAGTTACAATGATTAAGCTCACAGTCACAACAATAATTCTGCTGACAAGTATCTAAGGAAGAAATTTTATACTTGTATAAAGCATTTGTAGATACGGTCTTCCATGGCTCACACCCTCCTCTCACAGTATACAGTAAAATACACATCCATTTATCACCGGAATGTCAAGCTCATGTACAACAACTAAACTCAGTAGCTGTATTATTGGAGGACACAAACCAATTCTGCCCCAGGCAACTGCTACAGAACATGGGGTGAGCCCTGACAGACTGAACAGAAAAACAAAGAAAACGCACCGCATGCCTCCTAGTGCTTCTCGATGTGGAAGGAACATTACCACAAGGTGTCAGCACGGTAAGGAAAACTCTGCTGATATTTTAAACACCCACCCAGCAGCTCAATTCCTGATAAAGACAGTGTGAAAGCTTACCCAGACAAGGACAGCACCTGCTAAGAGTGGAAGGTATGGGGACAGCAACTTACTGTTGATTATTTTATGTCCCACTGTTGCGGTGCATTTACTCCTACAATCCCGTCCATGGGTGTCTCTTCCCAGGTTTATGCTAATCCCCCTTTCCCCTATACCTTACACAGTGTTTCCCTTTCTGCCCCTGAGGAATTCCTCAAGGAGCGTCGAGTGATTGGATTGAACAAAGGAAGTCCATCCCTACCTGCCAGGTATTGGGTTTCTCAGGTGTCCCTCTACCCCCGACTCACTCCCCCCTTTTCCCTGGTTGGTGGGCTTCTTGTCCCTTCCCCTTCCTCCTCCCCCCAATAAAAGGAGCGACCGACCGCATGGTTGGGGGTTCTAGCTTGGGGGTCACCCTGTTCGGATATCCACCCTATCACAATAAATTCTGGACTTTGACTGCCTGGCCAGCTCCGGTTTCTTCCCTCCACCGTACTCAAGGGCCTCTCCTTGGACCGATCCCGTTTTGTCTGTACTTGCTCAGACAAGGCTGGATTTTGTCCCAACACGGGGACCGGCTTTGCCACCCAGCAGGAGGCCTCTCTTTGGGAATAACCCGCTGTAGCCGTCTCTTCGCAGGCATCAAGGCAAGTCTGGGCAAGCCTCACTCGGTAAAATGCAGGAACCTCTGCATCCCACACAACAGATACAAAAATGGTATCTGACATAGTGAGGAGCTTATCTTTTAAATTTTGGTGTAGATTTTGGCCTATATTGTAATATTTGGCCTATAAAATAATATTTACAGGGTTTGTGTTAGAGTAAGACTTCATAAAGGAAACCCAACTTCAGTGATTCAGTTGCAATTCTGCAGCAACAATGTGGCTGCAATCTAGGCTGCAACATCTTGTGTCTTGTTTTATCTCTCTTGCCCTTCCTCCTGGTGCTTCCACAAACACACACTCCTATTCACATTAATTTTAATGTCTCTACCTGGAAATCTCTTCGTGAGGAGATCAGTTTGTGATAAATAAGTTGCTGTTTTAAACTTATATATATGTTGTTACTGTTGTAAGAGTTGTTAGTTAAGAGAAGTGTTAATTGTTAACTTTTGTATATCCCTCCTTCACTGGGCACTGCCCAGCCGCCTAAGTTGCCACGGCGATTAAGCAAGCTCGGCGGGAGCGAGCCCGCTGTGCCCGCCGCTCCCGGGGGAGGCTTCCCCCCCTCTCGGACTCAGACGCCCCAATGCAGGCTAGCATCAGCCTGTTCAGTGTCCCGCAAGTGCCCGCCGTTCCCGAGCTAATCTCAGCTGGATCCCGACCGGAGGGAGAGAGCCTGTCGCCGCNGACCCTCGCCTATGTAAATGAGGATACTCGGACGCACTCAAGCGAAAAACCTTCCAAATAAAAGAATCAGCATACCCCCCAAAGACATAAATAGCACCACAAACAAGGCAAGAGGAAGCGGCACCTCCAAGTCTAGTTTAAAGTTTTTACCCCGTCTCCATGAACTGAACAGAGGGGCTTAGGGGGGAGACCCGAGCTGCTCGAGCCAAAAAGCCGTCTGTCGGGCAGGTCTCCGCCCGCTCCCCAGCGGGAGAAAAGGTAGACCCAGGCTGGCTCTGTTTCAGGGGCAGGCTGTGACATCACCTCCTCCTCTGCTTGGCTCTGAGCTGAAATCACTGAACAAAGGCATTTTAAAGGAGAAATCTCTCCTGCCCATTTAATTCATAACAATTTAGCATTTGATTTTCCTAATTCCTCAAAGATGGAGTATGAGGAAGAATATTTGGAGGACTGAACTGTTATTTTTAATGCAGATATTGAGCATCCAGATAAAATTTCTTATAATGTTAGCAATAGGCTTTTGTTTACCGGAAGAGAGCAATGAAGTGGCAAGGGTTTAATGCTAGCCCAGACAAAGGGTTGACTACAAGAGCAGTTTAACAGTCTTTAGTTTTAGTGCAGACACTGGCTGCCCAGGTATCTTTCTCATTAAATGCAGAGGATTGGGAAGGAGACCAGGAAGTACAGCTTTCTAGGGAAATTTTCTTAAGTGCTTTTCAGCTCATTTACTGGAACAGAAGGATACTGTTATACAGATCTACAAAAAGCTCATCTGCTGCTGCGTGCAAGGTCTGGAATCTCCTCCTCAAATCAGAAGCTGATCTTCCAAACACAAATTCCCAGTGTTGTACTTTGCCACTTGTGCGATGATAGCACAAGTTGCCCTTGTAACAGAGTCCAGCTAAGTGATCTTAATTGGGCCCATGCTGCCTCTTTGTGCTGCATCCCTAACTGATGGAGACAAATGAGTCAGAAAGGTTTACAATAAAGTGGAAAAACTGAAGACATTCAGAAAAGAGAGCAAAAGAAAGACATTTCATGCAGGAGTTTTTATAACTTCAGGATTAATTAATTTCTGGATGAGTCTGTGTTGGGATTGGGATGAAGGAACATTGGGACATTGAGGGGACTTTTCATAGGTGTAAGAATTTTCTGCTAACAGAAAACTTGCCATAAAACTCCTTAAGAAGAAGACTTGCACTGGAATATTTCATAGCTCTATTCAGTTACTTCAGAACAAAACACTAATTCTAAAGTTAGAAGCCTGCTTTTGTCCTTCTCCTGTCTCCCTGTTCCCAGACTAATAATGCCAATATGTTATAGCTAATACACACATAAATTTATAATGCATGGAGTTCAAGAATCTACTACTTTGAAGAACTTGCCTACATGAAGAACCTCAATGGGGAAGTGAATCAGTACAATAGGACTCTACCTGGACACAGTGTTCCATAACAGGATGTGATCTCTTATGTGGTTTGCAGAGACAGCCAGTGAAACAGCAGGCTTGGCAAAGGTCAAAATTGAGGCACTTTAAACAGCGATACCTGTGAGGGAAAACAAAAGGATTTTTTACCTCCCCACAAGTAAGAACTTGGTGTAAGTAAGCTTGATTATTAGAAACCCAGATTCCGGGGCTCTGAAATGCAAAGAAACATCTTTGTTAGAATAATGACTTTGTCAGCATTCTCTGAATTCAAGTTATTCTGCCCAAATGATTGTGGACTTCTCTGAACCCACCAGTGGTTTTGATCTTATTTATTTCCTGCATTGAAATGCAGTCCATGGAAGAAACCGTTATTCTAGCATAATTTCCCATTTTTCAGAATGCAGTTACAACTTCATATGCTTCTTATGCACCAGCTTACCTCCATTTGCTGCTCCCATGGAACTGTAATATTGACACAGAATTCGCAAACAAAAAACTAAAAATGCAAGAAACTAAACCTGTGAGCTTACAATCAGTGAGAACATAGTAACAGTAAAATGCTTTTCTGAGCATTCTGGTCAGAAGGTAATGGATAGTGTTCTTTTTATACCACTCTGCCATTTTATCCCATTACTTAGATGACCAGGATGCTAAGATGGAAAACTTAAGGAGTCAGTTAATACAATTGGTCACAGGAAAAATAACTAAGAAATGAGATACACAGGTTTAATTGGCTTTACCTTTGGACTACCAGTTTACCTTTGGCAAGTTTTCACAGTCACGTCTGTGCTAGTGAGCTAAAGTAAAGTAGAATGAAGGCTTGAGCATTAGGCTTGCAGTAGTTCTCTCTATCCCTCTTTTCCTGGTTATATTAGATTACATCCAAAGTTTGTTAATTAGTACATCAGTTACAGCCTGTAATGTATGCAAACAATGGTAAGAGCTAATTGTGTGGATACTAAAGACCATTGACACATCTGATGCCAGTAATGGGGAAAACTTTGCAGACTCTGCATCTAGCTTGGTGAAAAACCATTTCCGTGGCTGATAATCTGTAACATGTAGGGAGCCACAGAAGAACAGCAGGCTCTGATCTCAACCAAGACAGGAATTTTTCTTTGACAAGAGCTGCATTCAGAACCTAGAAAAAAATGCATGTCTCAAGTTCATAGAGTCACTTGAAAAAAACTGGTGGTTCATCTACAATCTCTAATAAAAGCTCTGATATTGGATTTTGCTGGCATAAATTTTCCATTCATGTAAAATGTTACTGGGTTCTAAAGGTTTTGGAATAAACTCGAGTCCTCTGTAGTATCTTACTGAGCATCTTTTCTATAGATACAAATACTCCCATACTGTGAGACTGATGATCAGCCCTGCTTCTTAAAAGTAGATACTTGGGGGTATTATGTGGTGATACACTTGAGTTTTAATCAATCAGCAACATTCAGAATAATTTCCCAGGACATCAAAATTTCACTCACCCCATGGAAACAGTCATGAATTGCAATTTCCACACAAGACAGAGTGCAGCCTTCTCCCACAATGGCTGGGATCTACATCAAGAAGAAAGGCTCAGAAACACCTCAATAAAAAATGGACGTTCCCATCATGCTCTGCTGTGATGGTGACAGCACACAGATGGTGAAGTATCTCTAGCAATGTCATTTAACACACTGGTCTGAAGAAAACCTGTTCATATTCAAACCATCAGAATGCAGATTCACAGTTCAGGGTGTGTCAGAATGATTTGTTTCCAACTCACTTACTGTAATGGATCAACACAGTATGTTTCCACACTGTTATACCGAAGAACACTGAATTTAAATCTCAGAGGTAGTTTTCAGATCCCATTTTCAGCACCAGTGTAGCTGGAAATAACTGTATTCTACAGCAACTTGCTGCAACTGCAAGCTATTCTAGTGAGTACAGATATCTGAATTTTGGAGTTGCTTTAGGAACAGTTGTATCCAGCTGTTTCCAGGACCTGTAAGCTCAGGCAACATGAATGCACAGAGGCATTCACTAATGCAAGTGGTTATTTTGAGAAAAGGGACAGATTTTGTTTCTTTTACCTACTTTGCCTGATAGCTCCCTATGTCCACAGTGCCCTATTAACTTCAGTCTCATAAAGTAATCAAACGTGAAAGGTATCAATCATGAGGGTTTTTTCCTCCTAGGTTAGGACACTCCTAAAATCTGTTGTCTAACAGCACCGCAATGACATTACCTGATTTAAATCTGTTAGCAGGCTTCTCAGGGCACTACGGGTAATCAACATCTCCTTCCCATCAGGGACAGCATAAAACTGGAAGAAAGCTGAAAACAAGGGAAAAAACCCTGGAATCCTGGCAGAACCTGAACTATCTTCAAGCTATCTTCAAACTGCTATGGTAATTGCAGTCTAACAAATAAACTCCTCAAGAAAGTTTGACTTTATTATGTACCTAACAGGCTCTTGGTGACTGCTGTGACCATAATTCTCCCTACAGCAAGGGAAAGAGAAGGAAAGCAAGGGAGAAAGCAATTAACTCATTCTTACAACATTAGGAAAAATATTTGAATATGTTTATACAAAAAGTGCTCTATTTAAAGTGTGAATTGCTGATTTAAACCGTGGGGTTTCTCTTCTTTTCTGCTAGGCAAGTAGAAGTCTACTTAAACTTTACTATGACCTCTTCTGAGGCTCTTTATTGCAAAGATGTCTTTGCAATTGATATTGCAACAGGTATTGATTGAAAATCATTATTCTGCATCAGCCTTTCTCTGTAACTAAGCAGTCAACATAATTGACTTTTTTCATGGCAGAGATGAATTTTATTTTAAAATTAAAAAATTACAATGGAAAATTTCCCCAGTGTTCAGTATTTCAGGCAGTGTATAAAATAACACATTTCCCACCTCTGTATTTAGCCAGTAGAGTGTCTCCTGAAAGGGAAATTAAGGCAGGTGCAGCAGATCTAGTTTTGACATACCCTGTTCCAGATCTAGGAAGATTAATTAAGTTACACAACATTCACTGAGAATACAAAGACTGAAACTTCTAAAGAATAGAATACTACTATATAGTAAGAAAACTTCAAAACAAGTATCCTTTTATATGCATAAATGTAACCAATGTAACATTTCAGTGATATTTTATGTCTAGAACCCTTTGTCTGAACTGAACATGACTGCAGTTAACTGTTCCAAGATACCATGCAATCATAAAACAAAAAGACAACATCTCCTCCTCCAAAGACTTCATATTCCAAGTAAAATGGACCTTTTCATTTACAATGTAAGTCCTAAAAAAATTCTGCTTTTTTTTTTTTTTTTTCTAGAAAGCCTTCCCAAATACAGTAGTGAATAAAGGATACAATCTGAGTTTTGCATATATCATCAGGCAGCTCCAATACAGCCCCAGAACTGCACTAATCTTCTTTTGGGGTGATTACATTTAATTTCACTGAAACTCAGTTTAATCAAAAGGATATATGCAGGAGCAGGACATTCTGTTTTGTCAGTTAGATAATAAATAATGTAGATAAATTTAGAACCCAATTTTGTGACCTAGGCACCTAATGAAAAACTCTAATTTTTTTTTGTGAAGACAATGCAGACAATCAGAAACCACAAATTAGGAAATCCTGGAAATCGATATATTTAAGATATTACTTTTGCAAAGCTCCAAAATATCACTACATAAAATTGTCTTCAAGAGTCTTCAGATAAATCCACACTGTGTAAAGCTGCAATATAGTCTCTAAAGAATGAACTGCATGGGAAATGGTTGTTTTTCCAGAAATTTCAAAGAAAAAACTCCAAGACTAAAGCTAAAGTATGCAATCAAATTCCCCTAAGATGTTTATGTAAGCTTATTAAGTAAACTACCACACAAACATAGAAAATTCCTATGTGCTCCTCCTATGAAATACTTTCCAGTGTTAAAAGTGGAGAATAGCACTCCAAAGAGAACATGATTAGAAAATTATAAGAAGCTTTTTCTATCTTATATATATGTCAAGAAACTTGTGAATTTTTTTTTAAAAGAAATAGCAGCAAAAACAAAATTACATATTCCTAAGAGAACAGAATAAAAGACCAAGATAGTCCTGTCAAGAAGATTCTTCTAAATCATTTCCCTATAGCGCACACAAATTACAAAATACTCTTGATGTTTCTAGCCTTGTGTCTTAATATATCATTTATTCTTAGCCTTAACTGATTTTTTACAAAAAAATTTGATAAAATGGGACCTTAAGCAGTAGTCATCATATGAGTAATGAATAATGATTCAAGAAAAAGTCCTGCAGACCACCTACATCTCACTTTTAGTGAAAAACTTTGCTGTGATGTAGAAGGGAAAAATTTCACCTGTAGTAAATAACTTGTACAATGACCTTAGTCTTTGTCTTTCAAATCTGATACAATCACAAATCAATCCTGCCTTTAGGGAATTGACTCATTTTCCACAAACAATACATAAGAAAAATATACTGTGTGAGCTGTTTCCTTATTATTTTCAGAAACTTTTCTATTCACTAAGCTGCTCAGCTTAGTTATAAGACATAAATTTTGTTTCATAATTGGTAGATGAACTTTTTAAGCTTGAGAAAAATGAATAACAAAAAGTGACTGGCAAATTCCTGACCTGTGCATGGGTACTGTTCTCCAGAGGCAAATACGGATTCTTTTTGAAGAGTGAATCAAAATATCTTGGAAGTCAGAAGAAGAGCTACTCTGTAAAGTTGTTCAGAGAAAAAGTCAGCATGGACTGGCAAAAGTCTGAATTTCCAGATAGTTTTGGCAACATTTGACCACTGTTTTTCTGATGCCATTTTGTGCCTCATATTCCTACAGCTGAACTACTCCTAGTTTTTATAAAAAGCAAAACCAACCAAAATGAGAGAGTTTCACACATAAATGGTGTGAGAGTGGTAGGAACAGACTTAGTCTAGCAATACGTGGGGTGGGAGCTATATGATCTTTAAGGTCCAATCCAAAAAAACATTCTTTGCTTCTACAGTACTTCACAATGGATCTACATTTAGTCGTCTTCTCACCTGTCATACATGGCAACCAGTAGGTTCAAGATGAATTCAGCAGCTCTTGGATCTACCTGACCTGGTTTTTCTAATCTTGCCCTTTGGAACAGTTTCGTCAGCATTCTAGAGATTTGCTGCATGTTCAGAGAAATCCGCTCTTCCCTCTGGCTTTGTTCACTTGATAGGATGTGCTGAATCAGAGAAACATCAATCAAATCCACGGTGGGAAAATTAGGGAAGAAATGAACGAGGATCCCTGCCATTTTCATGAATGGAAGCATGACTATTTTTTTATCAGAAATGCCTAGCTCGGAAAAGCCTGTAAAATGAAGCCTAGAAAAAGAAAACCAGTACCTGTGTGAATTGGTACTTCCACACTGACACAGAGCATCAGGCAGATAAACCATATCAGGGCGGAGACTAGACTAAATATATTCATAAAAGAGCATTGCCAAATGAAAGAAATATGTCCAAGGCAAACAAACTAGTCACCTTCTCTGTGCTACCCTGAAGACTTCACTTGCAATAAAGTGCATTTTCACCAACAGTCTGTTTCAAATGGAAAATTCAACAAAATTTCCACAAAATTTAGCTCAATATGGAATTTACATCCAGTAATTTCTAAGTGAGCTAGGTGACCAGGACTTGGTTGCACAACTCTGTTTGCCCTGAATTCTCCCTCGTTTCAAAGACAGGGAGAATGAGTACTAACCAGGAGTTTTCTGGTCGATCATATTCTATTTTGCTCTCATTAATTCTTATAGTCCAGTCAATGCATTTTCAATAAGCCATGATTATTTCCAATAGAACCACTCCTAAGAAACACATTAGAATTTGACTTTTCATGACCATAATAATACACAAATAAAGATTAATAATTGTCATTGATATCTACATAGTAGTGTTGCAGACTTGTAAAAATAATTTGACTCTGTCATAATTTTAGAATTTCACTAATGTATTTCCACTGACATCCAAATGGAAAAAAATCAATTTGTATATGAAGCACTATCTAGATCTTAAGTGTTCATAATCCATTCTGAAACTCTAAGGTGGAAAATGAGAGAGCAAAGTAGCATAATAACTCATGGTGACAGCAATGCAAATTTTATACAGATTCTCCTCCCTGTAAAAGCACAGGATTCTCTTTGGCTACTAACACTGGCAAAGACTTTGTACTGAGCATAGTTTTAAGGCTGTTCTGTACACAGATCTCTGAACATTATTGAAGGCCTCTGTGAAAGAAAACAAACACACATTACAATAGAGTGGTTCACTTAAAACTAACTTAAAATCAAAACAACCTAATTTGGGGTTTCCAGTTGATTGACACTCTGAAGGAAAACTTGGGGGGAAAAATAAAACAAGAAGAAAACATTTTCTTTTTTTTCAAATAACTTTGTGGGGTGAATAGTTTTCTTGTAAACAGTGACAATTTAACATAGAGAGCATATCTGCTTCTTTGGGAATCAAGTTTATTCATAGATCAGAACAAGGACTATGAGGGTTATGCCCTGCACATACTTTTAGCCAAAATCATAATGAAATAATATTTCTTCAGGCAAATAGGTGTTTTGATCAGAGATGCTCTTCTACAAGGAACAGTTTGTCAGTTTGCAAAGCAGGGTTATTGTTTTGGATGCATATTGTTTCAAGCACTAAACAAATCTTCTGTCAAGATCAACATGTGGGACTCTTGCAGAAGAAGACAAGCCATTTACCGGAGCAAATTACTTCTGACATCTCTGTTTAGCAAACCCACTTAATCTGCTTGACTAAATCCCACACCCTTATATGATTTTGGCTTATTTCTTTCACATCACTAAAGGATGTTTTTTTAAGTGGAAAGTAAGAGATGCTGACCATGACCTATACCTGATACTTTACCCATACCTAGAACTTCAAGACCAAAAAACAAGGTTTGTTCACTAAACTTCAGAACCTAGAAAGGGATTTATCAGTTATCCTTCTGTCCTCAGAGACTCTTTTCTCCCTGTACTTCAGAGAGGAAGAGTTACACATAGTTGATTAAAGTTAAAGATAAGCAATAAGTATGTGAAATGAGTAGAAATAACTCACAAAATACTTCACCTGTTCAGTCTGGAAAGGAGCCAATCTGTGTGCAATGATTTCCAAGAAATACACTGGATTAATATTAATAGTCAGCAAATTATGGGCTCTGCCAGTTCCCAGATGCTGTCTAAGCTATAGGAAGATGCCAATAACTGCTATGCCATCTGTTTAGTCCTGCTCTTGTCATACTATGTTCGAGTTTTGACTTCCACACATTGTCAGTTCTCTTTCCTCAATAAACTGATCCAAAGCCCTTTTGAAAGCAATAGAACAACTCCCACAGTTTTCAGTAGGCTATGGATTAAGTTCCAAATGCTTATTTTCAAATACAAATGCTAGAAATATACACAATTCAACTCAGATGTGGGCCTGATATTTCTGGGTCTAAGAGATTTTAGCCTGCTAGCCTGCTAACTTTCTCCCAAGGGAGAAATTCTTAAGAAAGCTTCATCTCAAAACAAATCCTGGCAAACAACTATCCTTTCTCAAAACAATCTTTCTCCAGGTGGTGTTTTGCTTTTCTAGTTCTCAAAACATTTTAGCTGTTTCTCTAGTTTAACCAATGGGATTAGAGAGGTATTATTCTGAAGTTTTTTGGAACGAGATCTGAGCTATCCCAAACCAGGGCCCCAATTTTGGGCCTGTGTAGAGTAGATAAAGCCTGTGGCACAGCAAGAAATTAGACTTAAGGTGTGTTTATGTATTAGGTGAGATAGTTATAGTGACTTAATGGTAGCTACCTTAAACTGACTTTGTTTACATTCTTTTTTATGCTGTATACCAATGAGAAATCACCTGTAACTGTAAACTATTTGAAACTGTATTTAACCAGCCATTTTGAGAGAATTAAACAGAACGTAGGATGTCACCACATTGGTGTCAGTCTGCGTTGCTCTGATCCAGTTCCCAAGACAAAAAGGATAGTCCCTGGCTTCTAATGGCGCCTGAAGTAGGGACTTTGCTTTGCTTAAATGCAGACTGTAATGTTTAAATATGGATTTTTACGCTTCGATGCGGACTGTTAAGTTTCAATACGGATTTACTCGCTTAAATGCGGAATTTTTGTTTTAATGTGGTTTGGAACTTTCGCTTTGATGCGGTTTTTCGCTTGAATGCGGTAAGAAAGTCTCTGAGTTCGACAATAATCCTGAATTTGGATCTCCGGTCGACAAAAAACAGAGCTGGGAGCTGGACACGTGACTGAGAGAGAAACAACGGCACGCCGTGAGTCAGAGGTAAGCTGCCAAGATCGTGAAACAAAGAAACTGAAAGCAAAAAATCGAAAAAGAATTTCACGAGGCAACACAACTTTTAATTAGTATTGTCTCTAAAAGAGGCAAAAGATTAAGAAAGTAAAATAGAGCAGTTAGCCCTATGGGCTAAAAAGAGACAAAAATTAAACCGGACGTTGTTTTTGTTTATTGAAACTAAATGGAAACTAATAAGAAAAATGCTGTGCAATATAGCCAGCTCACAAAAGAAGAATAGAAAATAGTTTCAAGTTTTCGTGCAGTTTGGAAAAAAGTTATAAATACCTTGCAAACGT
>WAAE01020229.1:0-16051 GCA_013400495.1 Nicator chloris | reverse complement strand
TTTTTTTAGTTAAAATTTTGCTCACCACCTTTACTAATGAATAGAAATTAACACACAGGAGGGTAAAACTAAGAACTGAACTACATTCAGTACACCTGCTCGCAGATTTCCTTTCTAAGAATGTGTATTTTATATAACGTTACCCTAATGGCAATGATAATCCTAGAGACTGGACTATCGGTTTTCAGTCCTCACCAGAGAGAAGACAGGCTCATACCACACCAGCTAGAACGACAGTCACATGAAATGTGACATTAAATAATATTTGCCCCCAATACAAGGCAATGGAACCTACATGTATTAAATAGTATATTGTACAAGTTTCAGTTTAACATGTGGACTAAACACCAACAGTTTCCTTGAGCATCCTTGAAGTGCTCCTTAAAATGGGTGCTCTAATGTTTAAGAAAGAGTAGCAATCTGAGGCTTGCTACTATCAATGTATAGTCAATCAAAGACATGACCATTGAGAAAGCCTTGGCTAACAAATTATTTAGCTCTAAATCAGAATGCTACATACATCTGCTGTTCTTACACCAAAAAAGCTAATTCCACAGTGAGTTGATCTGGCCCTGATGTAAACACGCTTCATAAAATGAGACTCTAAGACGTCACCTTTAAGCATTTGGAACACTGACCATTCTAAAAACTGTATAGTATTTGCCCTCCCTGGCTGCAGTGGTGTATAACATGGAGATGGTGGTACAGTCAGATGTTTGAGATTTTTGCTTTACTGCAAGACCATTCCTGCAGAAGAAATTGCATCAAATTAACACTTTTTTTTTCACCTTTCTATTTTTCATGAGATGAAATTTCAGTATGATTTTCTCAGCGGTGCATACCTAAAATTAAATGCTTCCCTCATAATTTTTAGGTAGATGTGTAGAAAACTGGTATAACAAATCTCTATGCAAAACCTTATGGAAGATAAAATAGCATTTGCAGTGTCTCCAGGTAATTTGATTTTACCCACACAGTCATTCCCTTGTAGCTTTCATCCACTCTTGATTGAATGTACACTCTCACACCCACGTATTTACAAGAAGCAAAACATGTATTTAGTGGTCTGGCCAGGATCACTCTTATGCAACGTGGGAAAGAAGGGATGCTGGCTATCAAGCCCTTGTGTTTTCATGAAGTTTCTTCTTGATCAGCAGCAGGTGTTTTTTGTAATGGAAAGTCTTTTGCTAGACGATTTCTTCCTTTTTGGGCTAACACAAAAAGAAAAGGCACATGCTACAACCTAGTTCCCACCCTTCTGTTGTCAAAATGCAGTCTTCCACAGACAAAATGCTAAAGACCTATTGAGGCTTTTTTGGGTTATGGTAGAAGTAACACAGCATTTCACACATGATCAGCTGGGAATGATGCACTTTACTATCATTTGAGGCCATTCTTTTAACACATACGTTGTTTCTTCTGGTGCTTGTATACACATTTTTATTCATTCTTCATTCATAGCAATCTTAAAATTTGATACAAGTCTCTCAAAAAGTTATTTCTGTACTGATAATGCCAAATCCCTATCACCTCTTACCCCTTGAGAAGATCCCAGTCATATATTGCACAGACCTTTGCCTCGTAGGATTGGTAAAAAACAAAAACAAAATTTGCTTTCAAAATTGTCTGGGTTTGGTTACTGCAACTGATAAGTTTCCCAACCAGTCTGTGCAGTGTTTTGAAACACTTCTAGCCCTCATTGCCAGGGCAGGAACAGGATACCAATACCCCATCTGACAACTTACTGTACATAAAAGTCCTTACCAGACTAAAATATACGTATATCCATACAAAGGGGCACCCAGTTTACTATTAATACATAATGCTATGTAACTCCTGCCCAGTACCTGTGTACCAAATCAGCACTATGTCTTACTCCCTGTACTCCTACAGAACGTGAAATGGCCTTTCCTCCTTGATGGCTTTCTGAAGCAGAGCTTTACCTAGTCCCTCAGGGCCAGGACTTCCAATACTCTCTGGAAAAAAGAGGGATGTATTTATGGAGTACACATTGATACTTTGGAAAAGCTAAATACAAAATAGATAATATTCGGTGGAGGTTACTGATGCTGATTGCATCTCTTCTCAATGAATGTAGGCACTTCTGTGAGTAAGATCATGGGAGCTCACTAGCACCTGCTACTACATTAATTTAGAGGGGATATCTTGAAATAATAACAGATATCTCCCAATTTTCTTTCAAGCTCAAAAACTGCTTCCCTTGTGTTTTCGAAAATGGCAGCGTGATATATGCTCAAACCATTAAAATGCTCACAGCTCCAAAAGACAAGTGAATTCAAGTATGCCGAGTTTATCTACTGCAATCATTTTGGCTGAATTAGCTTATAAAATATAAACATTTAGTCTGAGATGCTATTGCATACAACAGAAATAGTTGTAGTCAGAAAGTAAAAAAAAAAATAAATAAAAAGGCAAAGACCTAACAGTTTATTAAGGAATTTTCATTTTGTACATCTTTCCCAAGACTGAAGTTGTTAGTAGTTTCTCCTGAGCCTAGGGTAAATCTTAATTTAGAACAGATAACTACCTACTTAAGAGCTGAATCAACTCTTAATGATGCAGTCCTGCAAGCCCTATGGAGCTCAGAACAAAAGCAGGTAAGAATGTCTTGACTAAAAAAGAGAAAAACAATAAGGAAAGAAAGAAGTCTTTAGGTGAAATATTTAGGTATACAATCACAATTGCCTTTTTTAGTTCCAGTAGCATTTGAGCTTTCCACAGCTATGAAGCTAAAATGGTTCACAAGTCAAAATTCTAAGTTCCTAATACATTCAAATCCAGAGGTAAACAATTAATAGCTTAAAAGAAAAACCATGGAAGTTTGTTATTAAGATCTTTAATCTAGGAACATTCCATGATCAAATTCCTTTCTTCTTTTGTAACATTCAGGCTTAATAAAAACAGAAGTTTGTCTACCTTTTAATCTTATTTTATCACTCTGCTGGTATGCTAGTCTGTCATCAAGATGTGGAAATCAGAGACTACAAATGTTAATTAAAATAACACAATTCAGTTTGGATCCAAAGGAAGCCATATAACTCAGGGCTTGAATTTCTCTAAGTGTTCTATGGGAAGGTCAAGATCAAACATGTATAAATGCAATATATAATGACATCATTTTTATGTTGCCATAGTGAAGAGGGGGAGAATTACTGCTGTAAGATGACACACATTTCATATGAAAGGAAGCTCTTGTTATCTTGCTATCACACACACGAAATCTATTTTGTCTCCTAATGTGAGATATTTCAAACAAAATTTGTCTTATGGGGACCATATTTATGCAATTCTGGTACAAGTAACCTGCAGCATGATGATGCTCATAGGGTTAAGTTCCTCCAGGAAAGAACATGAAAACAAAATGCTTTGTGACCAGTGCTTTTACTCTACCTGCAAGGAAGCTTACCGATTCCTTTTCTACATATTCTTAATTTTCATAGTCTTTGACCACTCAGTTCACTCATTTGTCTCCACAAAGTCAAGATCATCATGGGGAAACTTATGATAGAGAATTAAATGTCTAATGATTGAATTGTCATAAATAGCAAGCATAAATGTTAGAACTTAGACACACTAAATTTTATGCCAGTTTTGTCTTCTCTAAAAGCATCCAAAAAATGCTTCAATCTATGATCTTTTCTTACACAGAACACATAATACTGCTGGCAAGTCCTACAACAACAGGCCTTCTGGAAAGGGTAAACATTAATTCACTTTAAATTCAGGAGTAGAACCACCAGAGGCAGAAACCATAGTGTAAAGACAAAGCTTCAGGGAAGTATTCAAGGCAATAGATTAACGTAAAATCAGTGTATTCTTATGCTTAGAAACATTTTCTACTGAAAAATCTGTTTCATATTCTTTGTCAGCAATACAGCATGGACATTGGACTTTTAGATCCCAACCAATTTTAAATTTAACTATGCAGCTCACATTTGAGGACTGTGAGCAGAAACCATGATATCACTGAGCTTTCTGGTCTTCAGATGAAGCTGTCCAATCCTTTAAAGTGACCTACTGAAATCATTATGAAATCTGCACGATCAGCAGGAATCAGAACAGGAACATGCTCTATACACAATGCATGAGTTTATGGCATAAGAAATTATTTTGTATTAAAAATTTGCATAAGCAATAATCTTTGTATGGACACTGCACATTCAAACAACTGTTCTTTCTGACTTCAAGAAAGAAAATCTGATAGAATATACCTACATAGTACTGACTGAAAGTGGTCCACCGCAGATAGCCTTTGAAAATATGATCCTATTGGTTTGGATCCATTTATGAAAACTGGCAGGTTTTATTTAATGAATTTGAAGTCAGACAACTACGCTGAATGCTAAAAAATTTAAACTTCAAGTAACTCTTTAGATTCAAACCACCTCTGCTTAAAATTTGGCTTTAGAAGTTGGAAGAAACCCTACTTTTGTATTTTTGATATTTTTGAAACAAAGTAGAACCTTTGTTTCTACTATTGGCATGTACAATTTAATTTCACCTCTCTCCTCAAGTCAGAAACATGAATGTATCATGTATCTTTAAAACATGAAATAACTGTATTTCTAAAAGAAAAAATAAACTAAAAGTAAAGGTAGCATTTTCCCTATTGGCCCCGAAGGACTTAAACCTAGATTCCCTACCATATATGCAAGAAGTGTAAGATATTATTCTTTATCCCATTCACTGGTGTAATATATACCAATTAAAACGTCTACTCAAAAAACTCAAAATACTTTAAACTAAAATGAAGATGGAAGTCTCTGTAACAGAAATTATTTTTATATAGAAACACCAGTAAATGATAGATGTCTATAAAAACCACCCATGTTAAATGTTCCAAATAATTCCTGACTTACATAGTTCATCTCTTTGGATACATTAAGTATTTCCTTTATAAAGATGTATATTACATACTAAGAAAATATAAAAGGAAAAGCAGACAACATAGTATTTCACAGTTTATTCTGCTATCCAGAATGAAGGGCATTTCAGTAAGAAAATGAGGAATTTCAGAACAAAATGAAAGAGGCGTTACTATGTGGCAGATGTTAAAATCTTATAAACAATAGTAGTGAAAAAATTTCTTTTTTTCCCAGTCACTGCCTGTTTATGAACAATAAAAAGCAGCTGAGAGCACTTCCACTAAGAGGCCCTAAGGACAATGAGGACTTGCAAACACTAAATACTGCACACACTAACTCTTACTGAATTTAGGAATAAGTTAGCATAATTATGTTTTTTGGTAAATATTTTTAAGTCATTACCAACAGAAGATTAAAATTGCTTCCTACCTATATTCTTCATGAAGCAAGCCTCAGCACTTTGTAATACTTTCCTGTCATAAAAGTGCCAAGTATTTGAGATTTTTACATGAGATCATACTCAAAAGTTTTCACATCCGTGAAGCGGGGAGGGGGTTGGCAGGAGGAGGAACTGCAGCACAGGGCTACGGGCATGAGTAAAGCTGCCCCAGAGTGCCCCGCCTCTCGCTGCCTGCTCAGGACCACTGCAACAATATTTGCTGGTTGCTATGTAGACAGAAGTCATTGCCAATTCATCCCATTAACAAGACTGAACCTGGTTCTGGTTGATAAGAATGGGTATTGTTTGAATAAAATGTGTTGATAAAATACTCCCCACAGGTAAAACTGGTAATTTTTATGTGCTTGGAGAATGTTAAACATGCCTCGCAACCACGCATTTAGCAGATACTTTTATTTCCATACCGTTGTTGTTGGCATTTCTTTTTAGCAGATTTGGAGGAACGACACCTCATGTTTTTTTTCAAAAGGCACATAGAATTAGTAGTGTATTTTAATCTTTTCAAACCACAGGTTAAACAATCATTCTAAAATAACTTTACAGTTTATTACTTTCCTTTTTAAAGTTAGCTGAAGCAGCTGTATATCTGACCAGCTGACTTTGTGTATCTCATGAGTAATGACAGAGGGTTTTGAGCTTTCAGTATTATATTTGGAAAGAAAAGCCTAGTGCACTAAAAAGCATTGCTAAGAGGTTAAGCACTCAGATGCTAGGAAATGCCAAATAGCAAACACATACTCTGGAGACAATTAGCTGAGCAGATAATGGTGTTTGGGAGAAGAAAGGATGGGACTGTTTGTTACCAGGTTTTTCTCAACATATACTAATGGCACAGGAAGGGCAAGAACAAAGATCTGAGAGACTGAAAGGAGCCTGTTCTCTCTCCATTTGTCCTTAACTTTATATATCCATGCCTATTCCTGTTCCATCTCCTTCAGCACCTTGGTTTCATCAAACATTTGGACTTCTTTGCTATCTAATGTCTACCTACTTTTAAAACTATTCGTACTTGTTGTCTTTTTTATTTCCCTCTACACAAACTATTCATAAGCAACTTCTTTTCAGAATTAACAATGAGATAAAAAGTGTTATCACTGCTTAGCAAAGGGGATTGCAAAATTCAATTTGACATATTTAGGGGCTGGTTTATTCAGAGAGTAAATAATGCTGTATGTATTTAGAGTAGAATTTCTATTAGTTTCAGTTACAGCTGAAAACACCGACCTCATTACCTGGAATAACGTGCAATTTTCAGTATTCATTCAATAACTATGCATATTAATTCAATACCTAGTTTTCCAGCTCCAGCAACAAAAGAAGTTAAGAATCCCACAAAATTCCTTTCTCGATTTTACCCCTCTACTGTATCTGCTGAATAAGATCATGGGGGTGGGGGCAAATGTGATTATATAATATACAGAAACTACTTATTGTAGTGTACCATTTGAGTGAGACTTGGTTTTCTACATTTTGAGTCATTAACTTATAACTTCAATAATTATTTAGAACTGAAGGCATTTTTATGCTTCTTGGAACAAGCCAACAAGGTAAGTTCTACCATACAACATTACAAAAGGCATGTGATTGCATCAGAATGTTTTAATTTACCATGGGAAATTCTTACTAAACAGCGAGTGAGAGTTGAATGCTTTTGTCCCCACCCATCCTGGTCCCATCCTTTATATGTCTGTATTTTTTTGTATAGGCAGCCTTAAACCATGTACTTCACATTTCCTAGCACAGCCTCCTGACCTCGCATTCAGTTTTCTTTGTTTTCTATCTCCTTCCATTTATCCTTGCTGGACTGCAATTCCAGCATTCTTAACCAGGCACTCTGTCCTTCCCTCCTGCCCTGGTTTTCAAGAGCTTTTATCTGGTCAGCTCCCAGCTTGTACACAGCTCCTGACAGTGGCCTCTTATGTCATTCAGTGCTGATCCTAAATGCACCCTATACTCCTGGCCAAAGTTTCTCTCCACATTGCCCCAGTCTCTTTAACCTAACGGAGAGCACAGAAACCCACCAGCCTGTAAAGGCTTTAAGCTGCTTGGATTGGGTTCTGAGACGAACATAGCAAGTACAATACATAATCTTTGCTTTAGGGCAAAATTCCTCAATCATGGAACTACATATAAATCCAGAAAGAACTGCAGGTTGCAACTTGGCCAGCTCTGAGTGGATTTTCATAGGAGTGGCAGAAGGCACATCTCTAGCACAAAGGTTGCCCTGTATCAAATTTCAAAATATGCCCTAAAGAACTGGCAGGATAATATATCTATATTACTGGGCACCATTTTCTTTTAATTCAGGCAAACCAAACACCTAATTTTCTGCTCATTCCTCTCTTAAAAAGAAAAAACCTAAAAATCCCACACTCTTAGCAGTCACAAAATCCTTCCCAGAACATTTTAATTGGTTGGGACTTTTGAAGTTAAGGGATAAGGAAGCTGTAATCAGCAGGTCTTCAAAGGATAGAAACAATTAAGGGAGGTGTGGATGCCCCCAAAGAAATAATTTATGATGTGATGTCATTACAGTATCTGGCATTATGAACCAGAATGAATGCAGCACTACAGAACTAATGCTGATTCTCCCATGCTATCCATGGTAGAATTCCTGCATGAGACTGATAAAGAAGAAGGAATCTCACATTCTCTCCAAGCCACTTTCTGTTGCAACATCCGTCCTCGAGCAAGAGAGGGGATCCGGCTGCCTCGATGGAATAGAATGTTTGTGTCTAAGTCTTAACTCCCTCCACTCCACCAGGTCCTACTCATGATTTTTAAGTTACATGAATATTGTGATTGTTCAATTATTCACTGAGACAAGAAATAATCACTATCACAATTCATATAGCAAATGTAATACAGGTAGTGACATTTCAAAAGCACTGTAAACCGGTGTACTTTCTGAAACAATACATTTTTAGTACAAAATACTGAATACAATACTTTTTAGTACATAATAACATATTGTGGTAGCTTTGACCCCAGAAGTAGAATAGTAGTCAACAATTTGCAACTGTCTTGAGCAAAACCCTATTTCACTGTTAAATTTTAGCAGCATGCAGTTTTCTGTACAATAAATAACAGTTCTTTTAAAGGTTCAATCAGTAACCAAAATCCTTTCAAAATTGATTTGAAATCCCTCCAACCATCTACAGCCTTCCCCTTGTCCCCACTCCTTTTCCTGCCTTAGTTCTGTATGGACTCATTCATGCAATGGTCTTGCCACAAAGACTTTCAGAAAAGTGAACAAATGCACTTGGTACAGCAAACAGGAGAAGCAGAATATAATTGCAGGACCCATCACTGCACTTTTCAGGATTTATTGCTGATGCTGACTGTGCCAAGAGTCAGTTCTGTTAACTGAAATGCTGCAAATATGGTATTTTAGTGTTTGACTTTATGGTGACACATTTGTACTATAGTCATGACTAATATATGCTGTTCTCTAGTATAGTTCCCAGTATACTGCTATTCACTAGTAATAAAGGTTCTTACTAAAACAATGGTGTTCTGTAGTTTTCCCCCTCTTCCCTATCCAATTAAAGCATATTTTAAATAAATATAGAAAAAGAGTTAGACTGCAGTTGACTTTTCAAAGAAGAAGTCTGTTCTTTAAGGTGACAATCTAATTCTAGAAAGCAGTGTGAAATGAAGTTAGTGTCTTTAAAAATATATTACTTTTCAAGTTACTTGATACCTTCACTCTCCCAGAGAAAATTTCCTGCTCTGGCTGATGGCCAAAGAGATTATATAGTAAGAGGCCATATCCTTTTGCCTTTCATTATTTAGGCAATATTTCATACTACAACAATGTAATCAAAACACTTCCTTTCTAGCCAATATTTGGCCCTAACACAGATCAACATTTTTTCCATTGGTATTTTTTAGTAGCTGCTCTGAAGAAAAACATCATTAAACCTCATCATTTCTTCATTTTTCCTCCATGCTGTGATAAATATCAAAAGTATTCTGCTAGATCTATGATGACTACTCTCAAAGGGTTCTCAAGCTATAAGGTTTCATGAAACATAAAATTAGAAAAGTGAAAGGGATTCAAATATTAAGTGAAAGGGTAGTTTTATTTCTCTAAACCCAAAATTTAGAAGAGACACTTATAGAAATCATATAACCACACGCTAATAAGAAAAACCATTCAGATACATTTTAAAAACTCACAACAATTGTCATTTGTTTCTCTCACATCAAGTTCCTTTCCTGACTCCTGCAGGAAAGCAACAAAAAGAGCATTTTTGTTTTCAAACCAAGACAAGAGAATGTCTACAGAACTTGCTGGGTTTACTGAAATTACGCAGATTATCTCTGTCTTCCTGGAAGAAATGGGGTTTTTGATCATCAAGTAGCCAATACAGAGGTTTGCATGAGAGACAGTGTATTGTGAAAGCATGGTAGTATATCATCTTTTCATAACAGTGTCTTTGTATGTACGGAACAGACTTGCAGGTACAGGCAGATTTGTTAATGAGGATCAGAATAAAGGGGTTGGGAGTTCTAAACTCTAATGGTACCTCTGGACTGGGACATGATGCTCTGGTTGCAACCACCACAGCCTTGTCATAGTCATTCTCTATAACAGAGTGACTTCATGAAATTCTATATCCCAGATGAGAGGTGGCTATAGTTAGGGTGCAGTGAAGCTAAAAAATGCAGTAAAACTCAAGTCCGGTGAAAACTGCAACACTCTCACAAGAGTAGGAGAAGTAGCAGTAGTAGTAGTAGAAGTAATAATAATAATAATAATAATAATAATAATAATAATGATAATATTGCAAACCTCAAGCTCCATCTAACCAGCTATGCCTTATGCTTACAGGCCTGAGTGATACTTGCCTTTTTTTGCAGCGTGTGATATCTTTGTGGTCCCTGAGGAGAGTAAGTAACTAAGGGACCATGAGGTCTGTTGTTCTACAGATTTCTTTAGTTCTGTAAGCTTGTTACATCAGACAGAAGCCAAAGCTCTTTTCTGTTCACTAGCTTGCCCTGCCCCACAGTTATCTCTCACTGGTGCCCATGTTTCATGACAAGAGTTTAAAACTTGAGAAATAAGTGGAAAGTACATTAATCTCTAACTCTTGAAATCAGCCTCCTAGCTTTCTGTTTACAGCACCATGTTTATGATAAAGGGTATTTTGAATTTGGAACTGATTGTGCAACATGCTTGCTTTGTTGAAGCTTTAAAGTATGAAAGATTGTTAGAATATTGAAGTAACAGTCAGGAGCCTTCCTGTCTCTTGCTTGCTCTCTTTAAACACTGATGGGCTTCAAAATCAATCTACCATGCAACTTCCTCTTGCTTTACTTAACTACCAAATGAGAACTGGACACTTGCAAGCCATTGCAAAATATGACTGCAGACTTATCATTGGCCTGAAACAAGTCCCTTTGCAATGGAGTCCTTTTCCACATATGGTGTTTTTGTATTTATTCAGGGCCTTGGGTTTAAGAGAAGTCTTTAGTACAAGAGCTTGCACTAAAAGCAGTACTAAAATAGTGGTTTTTTCCTCCCCTCCCTGCCAAACTGTGAATAAATAGCAATATCAGGAATAATTTAAATCTTTCCCAGAGCTATTATGTAGAAGGACTGCATCTGTGAGAAATTAATCTCCCTCCAGCCTAAGTGGTCAATCGCAAAGATTTTGTCAATGCATTTTCAGCAAGCCAAGAAAAGGTTCAGTAAGGTTTTGTTCTGTAAGATTCACTAAATAAACCTAGGAGAACATCTGACATAATTGATCTTATAGCTGAAGCTATCTGCTTCAGCTTATGCAAGAAAGATTAATTTTAGAATACCAGCTGCCTGCAGTATTGTAGAAGCCTCAGAAATTCTCCTCCTCCTTTTCCCTTTGGCCTACAATACAAGGTTTTCTTGAAAGTCAATATATGTGCCAGATTGAATATTTGATACTGTGTGTTAAATAGGTTTTTTTTTAAAAAAAAACCCCAACACTGTAGTTCTTTAAACTGCCTCATAGGACTTCAAATAGATGACAATCTCATTTGCACCTATTCATACATTTTTTTTGCAGGCATAAAGTTCAAACAATACTAGTGATACACTAAGCACAATGTGAGACCTACATTCACTGTCACAAACATGGAAAATGACTAATTAAAGTCTTCAAAAAAAATCTAGTCTTAAAAAGGAATAAATAGCGTCTCCTTAAAATGGATCAGAAATATGCTCATGTATGTCAACCACTACTCCTTTATTTTAATTTCCAGTGTGTTTCTTTCAGTAATTTTCCATATGCCATACAATTTGCTCCATTGTTGCTGGGGTTTTTTGTTGGTTTTCTGTTGTTGTTTTTATTTTATTAAAGTAAGGAAAAGCAAAGCATAGGTCTTTATGGTAAAATAAGTGAATTTCCCTGAGATTGACAGTCATGTGCCTTCCTCCTGAGAAGATTATGTTAGCCCTTGATACACTGCAGAACAAAGAACCAACAAAGAAACTCCACATTTTAAATAGCCTACTGTCACTCTAAACAAAGGTGCAAATAATTATTTTATAGCAAAGATTACATGTGTGGTAAGTCACCACTGAAGTCCCTTCTACTTCAGATAGCAGGTGTTAAGCATTATCAATACACTGTTCAAGACTTGAATGAAAAGTTTAATGCTATGTTTACACCTAAGAGATCCATGTAATCTACATGGAGTGGGTAATGGAATAGTGTTAAAAACCCCCACTAGCTCCCATGCTCCAGTATCTTTGAGATTTGATTTCACATATTCAAAGTTTTTGATGCTTCCATTCTTAATATCCACATGGACCTTTTAGTCTTTACTGATTTTTATGTCAGCTGTGGATTTAGTCACTGTTTTCTAATGACCAATGAGGGAAAAAAGCATTTCTGTTCAAAGACTATTATTAGATGCCTCCTATACAACCAACTATTTTGAGGAAGATTATATAACTAACTAGATGGTTTCCATTTTGAGTACAGGCAAAGGTACTAAGAAACTGTATTTGTGCTGCTCACTAGGAGTAAATGAGCAAACAAGAAAATAGAACCAGTATAATATGGAAGGCAAAAATCAAATGGTGTGAAGCTATGCCCTCTGCACTACTCACCAAACAGCAATCAAGAAAGAATTCAAAGGTTGAAAACTTACTAAGCAATTAAAAGAAACAGAGTTCTTCTAAAGAACAACAGAACAGCATTTTGATGAAAGTCTTAACACATTTCAATTATCAAGAACTTCACATTGAGGGCGGACTTGTTCTATTTGTGGGAAGACAAGAAAAATCAGCATCACTCAATGGAATTGGAGGACAGCCTACATTAGATGTAACTAAATGTACTAGCTCAGCTGAGGCAGTTAAAAAGAAAAAAAAAGCAGGAGGTTAAAGTAGAGGTACAACTAATTGCATTCTAGTGGGAGCAGAATAAGCATCTTAGTAAAATACCTTGCAACACATGATGGAGCTTCCTTGTTCTAACCAACACACCTGCAGCTGAGTTCCCATTGTCTGCTTTGATCTCCAAATTACTTTTGAAAACCAGACCTAATCAGACCTAAGAAATATCCCTAGATTTAGATTCTGGATCCTATGCATGAGTGGAACTATTTTATACTGTGAAAGAGAAAAAGTTCTGAATACCTAAAGGAAAAACTAGGGAGAGATGAAGACTCTTGATAGACATAAAGGGTTATGAAGACACACTATTTCTCAGAGATAATTGCCCTTCTGAGAAAAGAAATTAATGTCACTTGAAATACAGATTTTAGGAAAAGCAAAAAAAGGACAGGCACAGATAGTAGTTTTAAATGCTCTTGCACAAAAAAAAGTATATTTTTTTTTGTAAATTACTAAAATCAATTTCTAAAGCAGAATACTCCATTAGTAATATAGACAAAAAGTATAAAATAAAACACTAGGAAGTTCATCTGTTCTGTTTTATGTTTATGTATCTACTTTATAATGTTCTACTTGCAGTTTAGTTAGTAGAAAGAAGTAAAGGATATTTCTATTGAAAGCCAATATGCGACTGGCAGAAAAGGAGTCAGATTGTGGTATTCCTAAATCTGCTCCCAGGAACCTCAGCTTCATCACTTATGAGCAGGAGGTAAGATTTTTGATGATAGCAGTGGGAGTCCTAAAAGAGATGTCAAAACCAGATTGTACTAGCAAAGAAGTTCCAGTAAAGGCTGTGCCTTAGTCCTCTCTCTAGCATTCCTAAGTAGTGGCTGTTTCTTCAGTTCCTTCATTTCATTTGCATGCAGTGTAGTTTTCTTGCACTGCCAATTCACAGAATGCCTTAGTCATATATGGGAAGAGCCACGCAGAGGGTCTGTGGTTCCTCATATCTCCCACTGTCAGACATTTGCATTCCAAGAATCTTTATTAGCTGTGTGGAGAGCCTTTCTAAGGAATCAGGAGTTGCTTATTTCATCTCAGACATTCCTTATCTAATGAAGCTATTGCATGGGTAAGCACAGATAGCTGCCAGAAGTGCAGCTATGGTGTTGCCAGCCACCACTATGCATATTTCAGTAAACATTGAAAGCAGACATTTCACTTTGAATTGCAGTAACATGGATAAATTGTTCTAATCTATGTACCTTGATATTAGCCCTACAATTCTTGAGGCAGCAAAGGGCAACCTATTTATGGAACAATGGTTTTGCTTTCAGCTTGTTTCTCAAAACTCCTGTGGTCTGGAAAAGCAAACTTAATAGAACACCATGTAAACTGAGTGTAAACAGAACTTTAACTTAAGTGAGGACTTCTGTTTCTAGACCACTATGCTTTTGTTTGTCCCATGCTTCTTGCAGCTGCATAAACCCTATAACAACACTGAGTCAGGTTTAGGTTGCAATAATCCCTGCTGCAAATGTTAAGATTAGTAAGTTTATTCTTTTTCTAAGAATAAAAAATAAAATAATAATAAAGAAGAAACATACTTAGCTCTAGTGAGATTACTGCAACTGCTAGTTCCATTGATGGTGGAGGGTAAGGGGATCTGGCAAGGCTCTGTACAAAACAGAGTCAAGAACAGATTTATCAGGCAATGTGTTTCAGTTGGAAAAGTGAATTCGGTCAAGTTCATAGGAGATTCATAATATGTACTATAAGAATTGCCTGAACATGGGCCTTTCCCAAAAAACAGAACTGAATTTGGTTTTCACAAAGATTAGGATAAATCCTCTTAGTCTCACTTGAAAATGGGGAACCAGTAGTCTAGATTGAATAACTTGCTCTAAGAGCAATGTGCTCACATCCTCTGTGACATTAAAAGAGTTCATAGTTAGCAATAGGTGCCCTCAGTTGTACTATAAATGAGAGATGGATTCTATTTGTCTAAACTTTTTCTTTTTGGCCACCTGAAAAGCACAACTTTATCAAATAAGAGGAGATAAAGAAAAGCTGTTCACATATTATACAAACTGTTCAAAAGCATTTGCTCACGTGAAAGGCACTGCATAACTGCGAAGTAAGCTATTTTTATAATGTTAATGTATGCAGGAATTGCAAGTACATAATATTAATAACATGAAACTATGAATCACTTTGATTTGAAGCAGCATGTTAGCATTAGACTAAAAGAAACATAACAGATATGTCTTCATAAGAGATTTGCTGCAGAAAAATTTTAGTCTCCTCAAATCCACCCTGAATCTAATCCTAAATCTCCTAGTCTCTGTTTTGACCTGCAGGTAGCTGAAAAAAAAGAATCCCAGTATTTTAGGAGTTATTCTACCTGTTAATTACATCCAATCCCCAGGCATTTTAACTTATTTCCCTTTCCCACAGGAAGTCAGACCTATTCAAGTTCACACTACTCCCAGCCTTAAGCTGTGTACTCATCTGTGCTGAGTAGTAGCACACCAACTGGTAGCACACCACTTGAAGGTAATGAGGTTCTTGGAGACAGGTCAAAAATAAACACTTTGGACATGCAGTAATTCAGTACATCAGATGAGATACTTCTGTACAGGCTTTTGGCCCTTCTGCAACTTTACCTTTGTAGATACAGGTGAAATTATCTAGTTGAATTATTCCTCTCGATTTATTTAATAAAACAGCACCTCTTCTCTACCCAAATTACCTACTTATTTAAGAAGTATGCTAATTTCCTGATTTATAGAAAGGTACCATATGGATATTGATTCAAGTTTCCAATACTTAAAGTCCCTCACTGTTTCAGTTGTTTGCAATTTTTTCCTATTCCTACTGAGCAGTTCCCCTTTTATGAGTAAAGCAGATAAGGCAACTTACAGAGGCACAGAAAGAGAAATTAGGAACATTTCTTAAATGAATACATTTGAAAATTTTTCTTGAGGACAAAAGCTAAGACATACTTAAATCTCTAAGGGGACAGTATCTTAGTAAAGATTTATTCTGTACAAAGCTAAGCTTCCAAATTTTGTTCATTCTGCTATCTTAAAGGAAATTCTATCTCCTCACTGCATAACTACACCATTTTTAAATATCCCAAAGGTAAAAAAGCCAATAATATTTTAATTTTCACTTTTTTTCTAAAGCATGTGTGTGAAAACTCATGACAACATAAAATGTCAATTTGATGCTTTTCTCCCACCACACACCTCAAAATGTGAGCAAAACTGTACAAGGTATAAAAACCTCCATAGTTAACTCCTTAACTCTCCTGCTTTCTTTATATCTTTGTGCTCAGGGAAGGAAATATGGATACTGTGAGAAGGACTTGAACTC
>WAAE01020228.1:1422-20085 GCA_013400495.1 Nicator chloris | reverse complement strand
CAATGGGATGGCCAGTGCAGTTACCCCCTGCAGCAAATGGGACCAGAGACTGTGGGTGCTGCACAAGGCCTGGGACTCTTTGCTGCCCACCCTAAGCCCAGACACCAGCCTGGAGTGGGGTTTTTGTGCAATCTGGCAGCAAAGTCCTTCAATACACCTGTGTAGTCAGTGTTGATGCCAGGGGTCTGGGGAATGGCAGATTTCCTACCGTGATCTGGTCACGGATGCTAGGCCCCGGACTGATGTGTCCCCATCCCCACCAGCTCCACCACCTCCCTGCATCCCTCCCTGCCTGACCTACCTCCTTCCTCATCCCTGCAGGACACTGCTCTTACCCTGCAGATTGGACCCCCTGCCCTCCCCTCCTCTTTGAACACAGCAGCCCCTGCACCAGTACCTCCAGTATGGTTGTGCACAAAGAGATTGCTTCCAGTCCTGGCAGGGAGAATCAGGTCTGCCCCCAGATCCCAGCAAAGGCACAGCGTGCCACCAAGCTGGGGGTGAGAGGAAGCCCAGCCCTTCAGCTGCAGCAAAGGCAGCAGAGACACTCCTGATGGCTGTGTCGTGATAGAAGTAATGAAAAAGTGCCCAAGTTAAACCCTGGCCATCTGTCTCTGTTTTGCTAACCTACTTCTCTGATTGGAGCTGGCAGCTTGACACTCGGCTGGCTATGGACCTTTTCCAAGGGTTATTGGAGGGAGAGTGAACCATCTTGCCGTGGCCTCGGGCTCCCAGACCAATTTCTTCATGGAAAAAGCTCTGGGTGAGTTCTAGACACAGCACTTGGGCACAGATGGGGCAGCTGTGTGTGGCTTGGAGCCAGCACACCCAGGTTTGCAGCCCACCAGCAGCAGAAGAGGCAGGCACAGGGAGAGGGAACCAGGAACCGGAGAGGGGGTCTGGGCACAAAACCTCCTTTGTGAGGCCCAGACATTCAGAGGTCACAGCACTCCTGAGGGACCTGACAAGTCCCTGTCCCCTTGCCCAGTGGCACAGCAAAGCTGTCACTCTCCCTCCCCACACTGTATTTGCTGTGGTTGCTCATTGTTTGTATTTGGACATCCACTGGGTACTGGTGAGAGCACTGAGAGCCCAGACTCAAAAAGTTTTGTATATTTCAACACCAGTGACTATTCATCCAGTAATCTCAGACTGGAGTGTGGTTTTTATTATTTGCTACCCTTCAGTGTCCTGTTTAAAATGTTTCCAGTCCAGGCACAGGAAGAGCTGCCCTGTGCCCAACCAGGCACACACGCACACGCAGCAGAGCTCACTGGCACAAAGCACTTCCCAAACATCTCAGTGAGCACACAGCATGTGGAAACAACCCAGCTCAGCTCAGCAACCCTCATCTTTTCCCAAAGGAGACTCTGATTGCTGTGGTGATGACCTCTGTCTCCATAACCAACCATTAAAACAGAGTGTTTATTCCCTATCTTTTTCTGTTTCTCCTGGAGGATACAATCATGTCCCAGAGTCAGCAGTCCAATAATTCCTGTCACTACACATTGTGACCCCATGAGCAAGAGAGACATTGTCCCAAGGAGATGTCTCCAGCTGAAGGGGAAAGCTCCTGAGGAGGGCAAGGGATATTGGGGTGGCTAGGAGGCAAAAACAGAGGTCCTTTGGAGTTGGAGGTGCTCTTCTGAGCAGGAGGTCAAAGTATTTCCCACAACTTCCCTGCCTGCAGATGGGGGAAGAGCCTGAAAAGAGTTGATGCAGATCAATGGCACATTGGTTTTAGATCTTGTTTTCTCCTCTATGTCCTTTGCAATGCCTCAGCTGGCACAAGGCAGGTGTGAC
The DNA here is from genome assembly GCA_013400495.1 of Nicator chloris. NCBI lineage: Eukaryota > Metazoa > Chordata > Aves > Passeriformes > Pycnonotidae > Nicator > Nicator chloris. The sequence continues at coordinate 18,282 of WAAE01020228.1, read as the reverse complement.
ACAAGCTGATGGCACAGAGAGATGCNTGTTGGGGAAGGTGATACAGGGAAACCTTATAAATATGATTGTTTAGCAGTAGGTTCGGAGAACATTGGGCCAGTGGGTGAGGTAGAAATGACAGTCACTTTTGATATGGGAAGGGATGCCAGTCCAGGGGACAGGATGTTAGGCAATACACATGACCAGGCAGAAAAGGGGTCTGCAGGCCAGGCAGGAAGAAAGGATTATAGAGATTAGCATAAGAAGGTAGTGCCTTATTCAAATCTAGTAGTTCTCATAGGCTGTATGTAAATTCTGTAGGATTTGTGTCTCACACCGGTTGGTCACTGTAAATAGAATATTCAACACAGAATGGGATAAAACATACTGTAACAGGAAATTTGCTCTCTTTGAACCACGCCATCAGCTGGGCTGGCAGCTGATGGCAAACCCTGGCACCCACGACCCCTGAGAATAAAGCATGTGTTCCATGAGCACCCTGTCTCCAGAGAATCTCTCAACCTACCGTCGCAGTGTGCGTCTAACAGAGCACTCTGTGGTCGGCTGGGGTTTCACATCCCTGAGGAAGCCTGAGCCAAGCAGGGACCCTTCACTCCCATTATTGTCCACCTTCCCTCTCTCCCTCCAGAGACACCCTGGGGACTAACTAGTAAATAGATGGCTTTCCACAGGACAACAATGGCTTCTGTGATCAATCTCCATGAAATGTGGGGATGGAGAGGCGAAACGCCGGGGCCAAAGAACACAGCCCAGGCCACCTCAGGAACACTGCAGAGGTGGGACTGCCTGGGAGGGAGCTGGCAGTGCTGCCCTGCTTTGTGGATGCTGCAGAGGGAAGAAAATAGAGACAAGTTTAGGAACGAGCTGATGAGAGAAGCACATCTCAGGGCATTTAATTTTAGCAGAGTCAGGCTACCAAGGATGTGAGTGTTTGTTCATTTGACTTGGCTGGTTTGGGTTTTCATGAAGTGCCTCCTACAGCCACAAAAGCCAAACTCCAGATTAACCCAAATTTGCTGCCACAGTCATGTTACAGCACCCAGGATTGCAACTGCAGTCTGCACCAGACCTCATCCATGTGTCTTCCCCACACAGAACTCCCTGGCTTTTCACTGTCCAAAGGGAAAAACAGATCAAAGTGGATGCTGGGTACCAAAACCCAGAGAGCCTCTGCCTCTGTACCCACTAGCCCATACCTGAGACCCCTCCTCCCTCTCTGGTGCCTGGTGTTGGGCCAGCCCCATCTGCCTGTCCCTCCTGACACCCCAACCAGCATTCCTCAAAGCCCTCATTGCTGAGGTTTATGCAATGAAACATGAAGGAGGCGGATTAAGATTTCAGTGGCAATTCAGGTGTTTTTCACCTTTCCAGCATCTGTCTTGGACATCTCACTCTTTGCAAAGGGGGAGTTTCTGTGTGCCACCAAATGCTGGGCACTTACCCAACAGTGCGCTTGCAGCTTCAGTATCTGTTGGGTCAGCGACTACTGGGATCCTAGGGATGGTGCCTCACTGTCACAACATACTGTTGCTGATGGAAAAAGAAGTTGTTGCTCACTCAAGAAAAATAAATCCTTGACCCTTTACGAGACCTGTGCAGTAGTGGTGCCGTTGACTCCTTGTGAAAGCGTGTGGGTGGGAAATGAATCTGTGCTGACTTTTCTGCTGGCTCTGTGAGCTGTGTCAGACGTACACCCTCTCAACAGATGCCTGATAATGCTCAGCTACTCCTCTGCTCACAGCCTGCAAGCCCCTACAGAAACACTGACTGCGAGCCTGGAATTAAAGTCTCCCACTCATTATTTGAGAAGGCCGTGCCTTTCACAGCCAAGTGGCCTCTATTTGCTTGGGGGAAACATGTGCTTATCTCTTATTTATGTGATTTATTTCTTGAGATTAATGCATCAAATTGGCTTGCTCCCAAGCTCTCAGTAAAATCTTGGTTTTTGTGGGATTGTTGTGAACCACACAAAGTTTCGCTGCCTGTTTTCTGAAACTGAGAGGAGGATTTTTATCTCAATCATAAAGCAGAAATTGGGGGGTTTTCGAATGTAAGGCAGTCAGCATTGTTTTGATCTGCAGGCAAATGATAGCGTTCTCTGAGTTCAAGGAGGGCTATTAAATCAGCCCTGTGGAGATAGAGCAAACAAAACGAGACAGAGCGACAGAGAGAGGGGGAATGTTACTGTTCACATAGGCACGAAAGCAGGGGAGGCAAGTTAATGATCAGCTCATCCAGGGTGTTTACTTTTGCATGTCACTAGGGTAAACAGAGCCATGTCATCCCTCCAGCCTGCTCTTGTTTATAAATATACAATAACAGTTACAGCTGAGCTGGCTGGACTGCCCTGGGTCCTGGCTGGAGAAGCCAGAGGGGTCTCAGTTCCCACTCTTACATGGGACAAGCCCTACTTTTAGGCCTCTGCTGCTGCAAATCCACCTGTGTTTGTATCTCCTGTTTGCTGGAAAGGCACAAGCTCACCTGTCACTGCAATCCCTTGGAGGTGCCCTTCTGGAGATCCTCCAGCAACATCTTTCTCACCTGATTCCTGTGGATCCTTGGAGCTACCCCTTTGCATTGCTGCGTTCAGAGCAGCAGCAGGTCCCAGAGCCCCCGTTGGTGCTTTACAACAGCCTGAGCACATACAGAGACCAACAAGCTCATTTTCCTGTTAGCCAACCCACCACAATGGTAGTCAGAGTGAGGATTTGAAGTCATTGGTGTTATTGACTGCAGTTCCTAGTTGTCCTTCAAAGAAATCACATTTAATCTAAAACATAAAGTTCTTACAAATGCTACAAAGTTCCTGTGGATGCTACTGTTCAGTGAGCCCAGGTGGAGGAAGCAGAACAGCAAATACCAGGTGATTAATTCACTGCAGCTGATGACTTAGTGCAAATTTTTTGTCCTGGATTCATTGATCACCACAGGAAAAACTAATGATGTCTGTTTTTTTTAAAAGTTCGTGCCCTAGCTCTTGGTGCTGACCTGTCAGCACTAAAGGTATAATGTCCTGTGAGTTTGGAATGTGCGTCCAAGACGTGTCACGCAGGGTTTGTCTGCACGCAGATTTGCACTGGCTAAAAGACACTGATGCAACTTCCCATACAGACAGGACTGGTGGTTTAAAGCAAAATTCTCTGTGGCTTACTTAAAACCCACTTCCAAACAATTAAAGTTGGACCTATTCTGGCTTAAGACTAAGACATAGTGGTGGTCACATAAGTTTTTTCCACCGTAAGTGTTGCATCTGTAGTTTAATCAGTGCAATTCCATGTGTGTCCTTATATCCATATCACATGTAAAAGTATGCACTGAATCTACATTTTATTTCTATGAATAATGACTGATACTTACTATTATTTTGTTAAGCAATTCTGTTGACACATTTCTGCCAGAAATTGCATAGAAGGCAAGACATTCTGTTTCTGTAAATTGTAGTGTAGTTATCAAAGACTGTTCATCCTCATTTTTATTACTAAAACTATAATCCCATAATGATGGGAAAAAAACCTGAATAAACTGTGGAATAAATTGAGAATAAATTGGTTTACATGGGAATACATGTTTACAGAAAGTTTTTGTTCACATTGAAAAATGCATCTCCCCATTTGCATCTGTCTCCCCAAGGGGACATGCAGAGCCCTTAATCAAATTAAAAATAGCCAAATGAGCATCAGTGGGTTGCATGTTTCTGAGAGAGAAGCATTTCTGGGTTGCTTGGTGTCCCTGACCTATAGAAAGCAAGTAAGGCCCGAGCTGGCATGGATGTTTGCATGGATGTTGACATGGGTGCTGTCATTGCACTGCTGGCATTTCAGGCTAATATCAAGACCACCACAGGATAAAAACTGGAAAAAATGTAATCACTCATTATTACGTAATGAATGCGAAAATGCCAAACTTTGCACACAACCTTGTTCACAACATATTACTCAACTGGCTGTAATCAAGGTAATTTCAATCTGAAAGCATTTTCTGTTGAAATCCATAACAATATTCAGGCCCACTATTCAGTGTTCGTTGCCCAACAGTGACAAAGCCACAATTGCTCTTGGATGCTCCAGGGTGGTGGGGCTGGGCCCCGTGAGGACGCACCCACCAGAGCCCTGTCACCCACTGACGAAGCCAGCACAGCCACTTTTGCTGGAATGTCAGAGCCAACTGTGCCTCACACATTTCCAAAACGGCCATTCCTTTCTCCTGGGGTCTGCTTGGTCACTTTCCTCCATGGTGGCTTCAGGCGGTTGTGCTCTTTGCTCCACAGCTTGAGCCCTTGGGTCCTGCGGTGACTGTGACTTCATGGACCTCATGCATGGTGGCACCTGTGCCCACAGCACAGGGACCAGCCCCTGGGCTTTGGGGCTGGGCATGGGTGCTGGGACAAGCCAGAACTATCTCTGCTCTGCTGGAGCTTGGCTAGTCTCTGGGAAATTCAGCTGAGGCTCAAGCTTTTGTGACAGAGTTTTATCCATGCTGCTGCCTAAGCTGGAGAGAGTGGCTGAGTTTCCAGAGAGGCAGCCTGCAGCAAGTACAGGGAAGCTGCTGACAAAGGGTCATGCGTAGAGGGGGGGATGCTCTGAAATTTTTTTGCTTTGCTTGGCACATGGAGGACTGTGCAAGATGGTTTTGTAGTTAAAGCTCAGGCCAAGGCCCCCAGAGACTTGAGCTCAGAGCCTCCAAGCAGAGCTCTGCATCCTTGTGCTCACATTTCCCATCCACACAATGGGACAATGACCCTCCCTTGGCGCCTGGATGCCAGCAGGACAGTCCCCACAGCAGCTGCGACGTGGACACACTGCTCTGTTGTGAAAGACAGACATAGATGTAAAAAAATTCTGGCTATGCTTTCCTAACAAAATGCTGAAGCTTTGCTAGACGAGACCTAGGGGTTCTCCCTGCGGTAGCACCAGAAGTAACAGTGCAAACTGCCCAGTGCAATTTAATTCCTTTTCTGGAGTGACTAACATTTCTATTATTCCCATCTGACCGCTGCAGACATCCTGCCACACAATTGTGTTAAACTCTGTGGTGAGAAAGATAACCTGGCCTAAAATTAAATCATCCCGCACGTTTTTAATGTTAGCACAGGCAAGGAGTGAATTCCTCCTGGGTGAAATTCACTTCTTCCTGGCAAAACCAAGGTACCAAAAACCTCTTGGCAAAACCCTTGGTACCTCACCACCAGCAGTGATGTGCTCTGAATTATTTGTCTTTTTAGTTTGTGATCCCCTGGTCGGGTACAGCCTATTCAGTGCAGGGTCCTGCCCTGCTGCCACTGCCTTTCACAGGGTGCTGAAGGAGGTCCCAGATGGGTCATTGCATTGCTCATACAGCTGGAGATTTATACAATGAGGACAAGCAGGCTGTAGACACTAAATGTGTGAGCAGATACTCCCATGTGAATAACCTGGTTAGAACCAGAGTCTCATGGAATTTTTGCCTCTGGGAGAAAAGACATCAAGAAAGGCAGCACTGAACCACAGCAGGGATATCACAGGCTCCTTTGGCTGCAATGGGATGGCTGCTCTGTTTTCTTTCAAATATAGTTTTCTGCCAAAAATAACCCTCCGGGGTTTGTCACGGTGTCTTTTTCACAGTGAACTCCAAAAGCAAATGAGGCTTGGAGGTGCTGAAAGCTCCTTTGCAGGGCCTGGCAGGCAGCCTGGCACTTTGGGGCACTGCTCACACCCGCTGTCCTGCCCTCTGGCCCCAGCCAGGGGTTTGCTCACTCCAGCAGTGTGAGGAGAAGGACTCAGTTTCAGGGGATGAAGAAATACTAATTGAAATGTACCTGATGAGCCCGTAAACACAATGCAGAACTCCAGCCATGCAGAAGGATATGGACTGTCCTCGAAGGCTGTGTCCTGACTGCAGGACCTGTTGTCTCGGCATCTCTCACCGGATAAAGCGGCTCGGGGGCTGCTGATGGAGAGCCAGGGCAATGAAAGCTACCTGCGACACCCGGACCTTTCCCCACTGGTCTCTGCGGCTCTGGGATGGGGCAGCGGGGTCTCGCCCGCAAGGCAGAGCAGCCGTGGGACCCACACTGCAGCAGCGCACACCAGCGCACACCAGCGCAGCCGGAGCCCTCGTCTCCCTGGCTTCCCGGTGGGATTTTTGCACTCTTGTGCTCCCTCTGCTGGTCCTCAGCCCGGAGCCGTTCCCGCACTGCTCCGCACCACTCCCGCACAGGTTCCGCTGTGCGCGGCGCTCCGAGCTCTTGTGTTTCCCCTGTGCTCCCCAGAACCAGTAGCACCCTCACCGTGTCGCCGAGCCAGCCTACAGCGAAGGAGAGGTCGCAGTGCCAGCCGGACAGACCGTGCTGCTGGGACTGCTCCAAGCAGGGCATGCCAGCATCCAGACAGGATCCGCACGTCCCAAATAAAAACTTTAAAACATGCTCTCGGGAGTGATACTGCAAGACATGGCTCTGAAGAAGACAGTAAAGGCTGGACTGGGGCTGCAGAGATCACGGTATTATATTAGAGTTACACAGAGAGCACACTGGATTTATCAGCCCAGTTTTGTACAAACCCACTGGGTAGCTTTTTGCACCAACACCTCCACAGCTTGCATTGTTGGTGTCATCACTGTCAGAGGTGACACGGCCACCTCTGACATTGCACAAGTGCAGCTGGCCACCAACTTGCCACCAGCAGAGATGGAGGACACCAGCACGGAGCAAAGGTTCTGCTCAGCAGAGTGGTCGCCAGACACTGGCCTGCTGAAGGAGGCAAGAACACAACAAATTGGGCCAGGATATTGTGCTGCAAGGTCTGGTTTGCAGGCTGTGCTCCAGGACTGCATGGGGTTCTCCTGCGCTTTCTGTCTCAGCATAACTTGCCAGCTTTATTAGAAAGCTGGTTGTTGTTTTAAGGCTGCTTTCTAGTGGTTATTGCCAACAAGGGACAGAGGTGGGGGAGCTACTCTCTGCACAGAGCAAATGGCAGCTGCCAAGACACCTTCTCCAAGGCCCCATAACCACTCTGTTATGGCTCAGGCTGCCTTGTCTCAGCCAGACACCTCAGAGAGTGACCCAGAACGGGAGGCTGCTGCACAGCCAGCCCTCCCAGGTCAAAGTGCTGTGTCCCTGTCCCTATCCCTGTCCATGCAGTGATGTCCAGCTTCTGCACTCATGGCCATGGTGTGGTCATACTCCTGATGTTCTTGGGACTCAGACAGGACTTACTGCTTAGCAAAGGAGGAAATACCTGCCCCAAACAAGCTAAAACTCCAGGAGCAGCCCAGCATGAAAGGGAGCTCCAAAGCAAGGGGGAAGGAGGAGGACGTAAATTGAACAACAACAAAAAGAATGCTGTTATCCTTCTCACACAGCCTTCTCCTCCTGCCCAGCACTGCCACTGCACTCTGGAAGACACAGTGACCCACTGTGCATCACTGACTGAGGAGGCTGTGCTGGGCACATGCTTCACTCTGGCCTCTGCCACCACCACCCCAAAATCCAGGCAACTCGATGCAGTGGCCAAGTTCAGCCTTCTCTGTGGGCAACAGGCAGCCCAGCAGCTCCCAACAGCTGCTGTTCAGGGGGTGCAGGCTTGGTATTTGAGAGCTGCTTTCCAGAGCACACAATAAATCTTTAAAGTGTGGGGTTCTCTGAAAGTCACTGAATTCAATGGCTGAGCCCTGCAACAAAGGCTCTTCCTGAGCGTGGTGGCTCCCTGCCCACCGCCCTCCCCGGGGGACGGCAGAGGCGGCAGAGAGGAGGTGAGTGCTGGCTCCAGTTTGTAAACTGTGACTGCTGGAGAAAACAAAACCTGTACAGAAGTTTCTGTAGGTCTCAATGCCTTTCACTGATGTAGCTGGTTCCCAGGGGTGACCAGCACCACGAGCTGCTGCTTTTCCCCAGCCCCAAGGCATCTGTCTGCCCACGGGGCACTCTATTGAAGCCCTTTGAGGGGGAGCTGCTGGTGCTTCTGCCAACACCAGCTGCAAGTGCTGGGTGATGCCCAGCAGACATTTCTCCTCGTGCAGAGCTCACAGTTGGTTTCTGCACATCACAAAGCTACTCCCATCTAACCACCACCTCACAACCCAAGTCCCTTAAGGGTGTCCTGCTCTGCATTGGCACCACTGGCAAGGAACAGCCACCCGTCAGTGCAGGCACCCACTGTGACCCTGAGCAGTGCTGCTAAAAGGAACCAGCTGCTTCTGCATTCTGCAGGTTGGTCCTTGTCTGACAGGAGGTGAAACTCCATGTCTGACTGACTGCTGCAGAGCCATAGAGGACCAGACAGGCACAACTGGTGTTCTATAGCAGGGGGCATTCTCCAGGTGAAGCATCATCATTGACCCTTTCACTTTGCACAGACCTTTAGGCAAAATATTTTCTTCAGAAAAATCTCTCATCTTTCAAAATGGATTCCTCTGCTTCCTGGGAGCATTTTTCTGGAAACAGTTTCTGCAAACAAATAGTTAAACACCCATAGCTCTCTCCCATGTTAATTCTTCTTGGTATCATGCACAACTGATATGCTTTCAGTGCATGAAACCACAAAGGCAAAGTAAGTGAAAGCATAGAATAATCAGGGCTCAGATGGTGAAACCCTCCGAACCAGAGGCTGCTAAAATGAAAGAGTAAAAGTTTTCCTATGGTTGAGAATAGCCCTGTTATCTCTCAGGGAGGCAGCAAACTTTCCTCTCCGAGGAACAGATAAGTAGGTAACACCAAGTGAGGCAGTCTGGCACAAATGTGTTCAAGGAGAAACTCTACGATATATTGCCATATACTGAAAGACATATATAAGCTCTATTACTCTTGTTAATTCTGCAGCAAAATTATTTTTCTAAATCTTCCCCAAACCAGATGTGGAAATATTTAGCTACATCTGCACTCCTCCAGGCTCAAGACTGAACTAAGTGTTTTGAAGCAGATGGGAGGCAGAGGGAGATGGAAACCGTGACTGGTTTCAGTGAAACTCATGGATTTCCCAATTCATGGTATCGTTTACTGACATCATGAAACTAATTTGGGCCTTTTCTTCTGCCTCTTTACAGTTAGGTATTTTCACCAAGAGGATGAAATTTCTCTTTCTTGCAAACAAAATTGGATTTCTTTCCTGCAAGGAGTACAGAAATACAGATTTTTTTTTTTTTCCCCAGAAGTAAATCGAGAATTCATTTTTTTTAAATTAGAATACTTCATTAGATGTAGTCAGTGCAAAATACTAAACTAAAAGGCAGCAGCTTCAGTAGCCTGTCAGATCACCAACTCTCCCAAATCACAAATCAGTCTGCAAAACAAAAGGGAGGTCACCTTGCTTTCCTCCTTGGCTTCCCCCTGTGGGTTACACAGCCCTTCTCTGCTGGGTTTCTGTGTCTCCTGCCCCCTTGGTGTGCTCCCATGAAGCTGGGACACTCAAGACCACGCAATGCACGTATCTGCTGCAGTGGTGGGCTTCCTGGGAAGGGCTGAGCTGATCCTGGAAGCCAGTGACTGCCATGCAGCTGTGGGCCTCCCACCCTTCTCCTGGGCTGCAGTCAGGGCACAGCAAGAGGAGCTGCCCCACAAGACACTCTCCATGCCCACTCCATTAAAAGACACTAATTATTTTTTGCCGTTTTCAGCACTCACTGAAATAAACAATGTTAGGCAAACATAATTGCACACACTTTTGAAGCTGTGCAGCTCTCAGGGTGGATGGGGATTCTGCTGTGCACAGGGTTTGGATGTACATGTGCATTTCTGCAGGGAGCTCTGCTCTGTCCCTTCACACCTGGCCGAGTTCCCCCCACCAGCACCATTCCCAGCAGGGCAGGCTTTGGGGCTGGCAAGGGGCCTGATCCTGCACCCCCATCCTGAGGGCAGCCTGGAGGCACTGCCCACTCACTGCCTGCACATCCTCCCCTGTTCCCCATGAGAGCTTTATCACACCCGCTAGACTTGACATTTCAGGAAGGAGAAAAATTAATGAAAGACGAGCAGAGAGAAGCACTAATTTAGGAAAAGTACCAATTAGATGTATTCTGGGTGGTCTCATTTTGGCGTTCTGCCTTTTGGACTAGACTGGTTTTGCTGCCGCTTCCGTTTCTCACACTTTTTCTTGTCTCTCACCTTTCCCAGCACCTACAGCCATCCCTGCAGGGGATTTCTGTGGTGTTGGCCCTGGTGTCTGAGGGTCACAAGGCACTGCGGGCTGCCCCTTGAACGGGTGCAGGGCAGGACTTTCATTCATCCAGGCTGTTGCATCCTTCCCCAGCAGACAGTGGTTGGGACACCCACACGGTCACTCAAGCCAGGGCAGGTCACAGTGCAGACACACCAAGGCATGGGAAGCCCCAGGGATGACTGCAGCTTTCAAGTGCCGATGTCCAGTGAGGATGTGAAACACACACACACACACATATCTGTATAAAAATACTACTTCTTTCTCTACAAATAATGCTACAGTTTGCATTTTCAATGGCAGGCATAAAGCTCTTAACAGATTTCACTGGAATTGGGCCAGATGCGGCAGGTAAGTGCCTGGTATTGTGTCCCAAAAGACACAATTGTATGCAAATTTGCAAAGCAGTGTGTGGTGCAGTCACTCTCCATGCAGGCTTTGGCCTCCTGCTCACACAACATCTCTTTGCACCCAGGACAGTATGAGAAATACAATTTGAAGTTTGTTTTGATGCTACTTTTGCACTTTGAGTGGCTGAATTAATTCCTGGTGCAAACCTGCAGTTTTACACAGAAAGTCAGATCCTGCATGGCTTTAAATTCCAGAACTTTGGAATTCATCCCCTAAGTCTCCATGCTAGTTGGAGGCACCATGAGATACAAAGCACTTGAAAGAAAGGAAGATGTGAACAAAGTGCCTCCCCATAAGCTCTGCCAGCATTGATGGTAGGGTATGAGCAACGACTCTTCATCCTGCTCCTCAGAGTGAAAATCACTCTGTTGTACAGCAGGTGCAACTCAAGGTAATTGAGTAATTAAAAAAACCTGAGTGATTTATGGTAAAAAGCTTATGTAAAGGTATATTGTGCCCTGGCCATACAGAAATTTAATTAATGTATATCCCCAGGAGCAATGCTTGTCTTCCTGTTAAAACTCTGCTAATAGGATGACTGGAGCACAGCCAACCTGCACATCCAGTGCCATGACTTCCTTCCCCCCTGGAACACAGCACAAGCAGCTGGGATCAGCACAAAATGGTTATCCCAGCTTAAAAATGCTTTACTAGAAAGCAACACTTCTCTTCAGAAAAATATCTGTTTCCAGGAGTGTCATCAACAAAACCCAGGATTTTCAAAAGCAATCAAAATCTCTGTGGGAGCTGGGTCCCTCAAAAGGCCCCTGAGATAAATTTTCCCTAGGCAGGTGTCCAAGAGCCAAAGCAAGTGGTCTTGGGCTGGAGAGCCACAGTGCTGCATGACACTTCCCAAAGCCTTTCCACTCCATCCCAGGGTGGGAAACCAGGGAAACGCCAGTAGTCAGAAAGCTTGGGACTGGCATGCTGGTGTCTCTCCAGCATTTGGACTCTTGTTCCTGTCCTGCATGAGCCCAGCCCATCTCTCTGAAATGCACAGCTTCACTGCTTGGATTTTCTTTGGATTACTCTAGGGGCTAACCTTTAGGAATTAAGACATCTTCCAGGTAAAAAGCCAGGAGCCAGACTGTCATTCTTAGGAGGAGGGCCAAGGACATCTAAAGATAACAACTAACCTGCCATTTCAGACTCCTTGTGTGTCTGAGGGGCTTGTCCTGGGGCTATTGCCTTGAATTGTACAAAATGGCTCTTGGACAGTATAATTTAATGTGTCATACAGCAGAGGTCCATGGGATGGTCACGGAGCACAATACATAAAATGTTCAGCTAGAAATATCAGTTTTCCTACACTATCAGCATAACAATAACTTTTGCAACCATCTGATGTTGGGACTGGTTTGTATTGCAAATGTCCTTGTCTAATCTACAGCTCTGTATTAAATAACACATTATCCTATCATGACATTTGGCTTTGCCAGGAGAACATAATATTTATACATACATGCCCACAGCACTGCATTTCTGACAGAATACTGCATCGATGACAAATTGCAGGTTTGGTAACACAAATCAGAAAAAGTTTGAAGCGTGCTGGCTTTGGGGAAGTCAGAGGAGCTTGTTTAGATACAGAACAATCACAGGAACAGACAAAATTATTGGGTTTTATTGCCGATAAATATTGATCTTCAAAATTGTAAACACTTCAAAACTGTAAACACTTTCACATGCAGAGGCTGGAGAGCTGCTGTAACAGAAAATTTCTCAATACTATTTCAAATCAAAATGCAAAAATTGCTTTCAAGATGTGCGCAGCTCTTCACTCATGAGTTGGGCCATCTTCTGCTGATGGCATTTGTTCAAGGACAGAGTCAGCAGACATCTCCACAGCCAGTGGGCTGGTGGTCGTCTCACAAAGACAACACTTCTGCCAGAGAGAAAAAAGTGGGAAGTTCTTCAGCCCTTTCTGGAGTGACCTTGATGTGCAACCTCCCTCCCACCCCTTTGAGCTCTACTTTTTGTATCCTGCCTCTGTCCCCTCTCAGACTTCATGGGAAAACCTGTGCAGTGATTTTGGGATGTGATCCTGCAGCAGCATCTTCTCCCCTTCCCTCCTTTCCGTGCTTGCAGTAGTTGATGCATGCATGGGGAGAGCTCACAAAAGGGCCAGAAATATACAGGGAAATGGGTCTGAGCTGACCCCAGGCTCTGAACAGCCAGGTCACAGCAGCAGTGCCAAGGGCTTGCCTGGGACAGGCTGGAGTATCTCATTCTTCCCCAGCCTGAATTTAGTTAGAATGTTTTACAGGCAGTTTTCTATCGAGATGTTGGCTGTGCTATCAACCCGCTCCCTCCCCTGCACATAATCAAAATATTTTGATAACCGAAAAATGTCAGGCAATACAGCAAATTTTGCAGTAAATAAATACAGCAAATAACTGCAAAGGCAAGGAGGGGAGGACTGGGGAGCTGGTGCCTCTGCAGAAGGCTTCCAACTCCAAACAACAAAAAGATCCTTTAAAATTAGTGTTTCGATAAAAACCAGGTATTTTCTGCAAAAATAACCCCCCCTCTAGTGAAAGAAAGGAGGCTGGTGGTAGGGAATGTCACGCTGCTGGTTCACACCTGGAGAGCAGAGCACAGGCCTCGGCACAGCCGCGTGTGGGCCCGGCAGGGCCCGGCCGCTCCTCGCGCCAGACAAGGAGTGAGGGCAGACAGGCCCTCAGCGAGATCCTCCACACACACCAGATACGTGTGACAAATTGCAATGACAAGGCTGCGCTGGCAGGCTGGATGGTGGGCAGTGAAATCCCTGTCCAGACAGTGCTACACTCTGGGCAACTCTTTGAGCCAAGGGAAGGCGGGAGATGCTGCCAAAAACCCGTCGGCATGGCCACCACACCCATTTTCCACACTGCAGAGTGGCTGAGGGGCTGCAAGCACTGAGGGTGCCCAGGAAGGCAAGGCTGGGACTGTCACGCCACGCACAGAGCTGGGGGAATTGCAGAACGCAAGGGCTAGTGCAAAAGGGCAGATGAAGGAGACATGCAAAGAAACCAAGCACTGGCCCACTGTTCAGTCTGGGCACAAGGGACTGAAAGGCTGGAGGAAGGATTAGTGCAGAATTCAGAGCTCAAGATGGGCAGTTTACAGTGCTGGAGGGGTAATGTAATAAACAAAACACCCTGGTCCCCATTCTGCACACCAGGAACCCCATTCTGTTCAGTGGGGAACACAAGGTGATGTGGCCATGTGTACCCACACCTGGTCCTTTCCACTGTCCCAGGCACCCCAGGCTGCCCACTTGCACTCCCTGTGCCCTACACAGCCTCTGCAGACACAAGGTTCCCCTTTCCCGTGATAAGTCCAGTGTTAGGATGCAGTTAGGGGCTGGCCAGACACTCCTCCAGAAGCAGCACAATTTATTAGCCCAGTAGCAGTGGAAAGTTTCCAGGCTGGGCAGGATGCTCTGGCAGCAAGGCAGGCGGGGACTGGGGGCCGCACGAAGCTCTTGCTGCAACAGGAAAGCAAGGGCAGCTTGCTCTCAGAACAGCTCTCAGACCCCAGAGACTGCTTTTGAAGATGTGTTTCTCTTCAGCTGTTTGTCCCCTCCAATGTCACTTGTCCCACCAACAGTCCTCCTCAATGGGCATGTAACCTCCAAGATTTTTTCTTTATTCTCCTTGCACTCACAGAAGCAGATGCAAGCCCAGCATTTGGGCTGGTCTCCTCAAAGAGTTTCCTGCCTTTACTACCAGCCTGCAACACGGAAGGAGTGGCCACAGCTCACCCCTGTGACAGGGAACAGAAACATCTCAGCAGGCCACATTTCAGATGTCTGGTGTGGGATGTTCATTTTTTTAACCAGTTCCGTGGCTGCCACCTCCGCAAGGGCATCACATTCTGATCGTCTGACAAGCCCCAGCCTGGCTGGGTGTCTGTATCCCGAGGCAAGGGAAAGCCAGGGGGCCTCAGAGGATCTCCACATTCCCTGGATTGCGACGGCAATGCCCCGAGAGAAAGGGGAGAGGGACAAGCAGGAGCCGGGCAGGACCTCCACAGGTTGCCCGTGGGAGGGCAAGCAGCACACAGCTCCGCTGGGGTATTTTGGGCTTTTTGCTTTCTGCCCCAGTGATCCGTGGGGCGCATCTCTGCTTGGCGACTGCAACCGTACAGCATCGATCTGCAAAAATACCCCAGCAAACAGAATCCCTCGCCCTCCCCCCGGTCTCTGTGAGCAGCATTCATTCCTTGCTCTCGCTGTAGATCCAGCATGCCGAGTCCTTTCTCCCCAAGAGTATTCTCCCTTTACAAAGCAAGATCATAAAGCAGTGACATAATCCAAGCTTGGCAAACACTTTTGCTGATGTTAAGCCAGTGCCTTTCGTGGTTCTCACTGCAGCTTTTGAGGCCATGATATACATGGCGCAACCAGCTGATTAAATGTGCAGGAGCCTCCCAAGATACCATTTCATCCGAAACGCTGACATTTATATTTGACTTCCAATAAGTGTGGGGCGCTTTTTTTTTTTTTTTAATTAGTTCTCACAAGGGTGGGAGTCAGACACGGCTACACAATGAAGTTCTCCGTAGAATAGGTATGATTCAACCAGATGACTCCTGGCCAGACTTCCTAACCCATCTACCTTGCAGCAGAGCCTCAAAGCCAAATTAATTAGAGGCCACCCACAAGTAGATGTGATTCTGTGTCGGTGAATCTCTTTGCCCATTCATTCCCTACCACATCTGCTGAGCTCTCAACATTCATGCTAAGGGTGAGTGGGAGGGCTCTGGTGCTAAATAAATGACTCAATTAGTTTCATTTTGGCACCAAGACTTAGCCAGCCAGTGAGGCCGAGCAGTAAACAATAGTAATGTGGAAAAAAAGTTAAAAAAAAAAAAGCAGCATATATGATGCCTCAATGAAGAGGTGTGATTGTTGGCAAAATGTGTCCCATTTGAGTTTATGGGATGTACAGAGTCTTTTTATTGGGGATACTTTTTGCTATTAGCGTAATAAAAAAGGACCAATTGTTTCTGCCATCTGAGAAAACTCTTGGTGGAACAGGCAGAAATCCAGGAATAATTAAGAAAATAATAGTGCACACCCAACAAGAAAAACATTATTTGTTTAAAGATGAAGTCCCTCTAGAATACTTTGTAGTGATTGCATTTCTTTAAAAGAGGGGGAAAAACCCTTCTAAATGAAAAGCAGCAGCCATCAGCTCATCTCTAAGATCTCGAGTGGAAAAAGTGTGGGGCTGTAATCCCCCTTAGTGGTGAAGCTTTTCCGTTTTCATTGCTCTTATCAGCCTTTGCAAGTTGCAAAATAAAAGTGTTTTGCCCCTACATGTTTCCACCAGAGGATCAGAAGAACATCACAAAGCAGAATTAATTGAGCTTTGCTGCTCACCTGTGAGAACAGAGCAATTATTTAGCAACGGGGTTTGGGGTTTTTATTGCTGTTTGGGGTGGGGGTAGAAATAAAAACAGCAAGAAGAATTCAAACCCACCAGGCCAACAAGAGACTTGGTAGATTTAATCACTTCCAATGATGAATGAGACAAACCTCCAAGTTTCTGACCACCAGATCTGTGTTCTTCTTTTGGAAGGGAACATTTTGCCTCAGCATCTCTTTTCCAAGGCCTCAGCTTGCCAGGCTCCCCACCAGCACGAATCATCAGTCTCCCAAATTCTGACTCTTCACATTTAAAAATCTCTGGAAAACCATGTCTCCAATCAGCGCATTCTCCCTGCGAGCACGTCGTGGTGCCATCGCACACCCAGGATGTGCGCTGTGGGTCCAAAATCCTGCTCCCATTGCTTCTGTGTGACTCCCGGCAGGTTATAAGGCTTTGCCGGTTGGACGTGGGAAAGTCTGCAGATCGGAGAAACGCAGACTTAGAACTAGTGTTTGTGGAGAACTTAGTATCACAGTAACGGGGGAAAAAAAGAGAACGATTTTAAGTCTCGCTCTGATGTCGTGTGAGTGCACGGACGCAGCCAGACACTGAGTAAGAAGACATCAACTTTTACCCAAGCAGGGCTGGAAAAGCATCATCCCTCTTTCGTCTGGGTTTTGACAACCCATAAACTCCCGACGGAGGAGGCAGCGGAACAAACCCGTCCGCACGAAGAGCGAAGCGTAGCGTCCCCACCGCTCCCGTGCAGCTCTTGTGTTTTACATACATCTGTTTACTTTTTCCCTAATTGAGGTTTTTTTCTCTGCACGCGGCTTTCGGCGGCTGCGGGGGCGCGCCGGTCCCGGCTCACGGCCTCGGACCGGGGGCAGGTGACTCCTCCCCCCAGCGCTCCTCGCACCCCGCGGGCCCAGCACCCCGCACCCAGAGCCCAGAGCCGGGCC